>CATVIB010000375.1:0-239587 GCA_958336395.1 Ctenicera cuprea
GGCACTTGAGGCACTTCCGGTTAGAGGTCATTGAACTGGTATATATAGGTTAGGTTAGATAACCTAATGGCAGGCATTTGGGACTGATAAGACAAAGACTGGGGGGACCCCTGTCTGTCTGTCTGGCCCAAGTGCCGCTCTTCAGCCAAGGTTAGAGGTTGAACAGGGTGCGGCACTTGAGGCTCACCCCCCTCGGGCCGCTCTTCAGCCAAGGTTAGAGGTTGAACAGGGTGCGGCACTTGAGGCTCACCCCCCTCTGGCCGCTCTTCAGCCAAGGTTAGAGGTTGAACAGGGTGCGGCACTTGAGGCACTTCCGGTTAGAGGTCATTGAACTGGTATGTATAGGTTAGGTTAGATAACCTAATGGCAGGCATTTGGGACTGATAAGACAAAGACTGGGGGGACCCCTGTTTGTCTGTCTGGCCCAAGTGCCGCTCTTCAGCCAAGGTTAGAGGTTGAACAGGGTGCGGCACTTGAGGCTCACCCCCCTCTGGCCGCTCTTCAGCCAAGGTTAGAGGTTGAACAGGGTGCGGCACTTGAGGCACTTCCGGTTAGAGGTCATTGAACTGGTATGTATAGGTTAGGTTAGATAACCTAATGGCAGGCATTTGGGACTGATAAGACAAAGACTGGGGGGACCCCTGTCTGTCTGTCTGGCCCAAGTGCCGCTCTTCAGCCAAGGTTAGAGGTTGAACAGGGTGCGGCACTTGAGGCTCACCCCCCTCTGGCCGCTCTTCAGCCAAGGTTAGAGGTTGAACAGGGTGCGGCACTTGAGGCACTTCCGGTTAGAGGTCATTGAACTGGTATGTATAGGTTAGGTTAGATAACCTAATGGCAGGCATTTGGGACTGATAAGACAAAGACTGGGGGGACCCCTGTCTGTCTGTCTGGCCCAAGTGCCGCTCTTCAGCCAAGGTTAGAGGTTGAACAGGGTGCGGCACTTGAGGCTCACCCCCCTCTGGCCGCTCTTCAGCCAAGGTTAGAGGTTGAACAGGGTGCGGCACTTGAGGCACTTCCGGTTAGAGGTCATTGAACTGGTATATATAGGTTAGGTTAGATAACCTAATGGCAGGCATTTGGGACTGATAAGACAAAGACTGGGGGGACCCCTGTCTGTCTGTCTGGCCCAAGTGCCGCTCTTCAGCCAAGGTTAGAGGTTGAACAGGGTGCGGCACTTGAGGCTCACCCCCCTCTGGCCGCTCTTCAGCCAAGGTTAGAGGTTGAACAGGGTGCGGCACTTGAGGCACTTCCGGTTAGAGGTCATTGAACTGGTATATATAGGTTAGGTTAGATAACCTAATGGCAGGCATTTGGGACTGATAAGACAAAGACTGGGGGGACCCCTGTCTGTCTGTCTGGCCCAAGTGCCGCTCTTCAGCCAAGGTTAGAGGTTGAACAGGGTGCGGCACTTGAGGCTCACCCCCCTCGGGCCGCTCTTCAGCCAAGGTTAGAGGTTGAACAGGGTGCGGCACTTGAGGCTCACCCCCCTCTGGCCGCTCTTCAGCCAAGGTTAGAGGTTGAACAGGGTGCGGCACTTGAGGCACTTCCGGTTAGAGGTCATTGAACTGGTATGTATAGGTTAGGTTAGATAACCTAATGGCAGGCATTTGGGACTGATAAGACAAAGACTGGGGGGACCCCTGTTTGTCTGTCTGGCCCAAGTGCCGCTCTTCAGCCAAGGTTAGAGGTTGAACAGGGTGCGGCACTTGAGGCTCACCCCCCTCTGGCCGCTCTTCAGCCAAGGTTAGAGGTTGAACAGGGTGCGGCACTTGAGGCACTTCCGGTTAGAGGTCATTGAACTGGTATGTATAGGTTAGGTTAGATAACCTAATGGCAGGCATTTGGGACTGATAAGACAAAGACTGGGGGGACCCCTGTCTGTCTGTCTGGCCCAAGTGCCGCTCTTCAGCCAAGGTTAGAGGTTGAACAGGGTGCGGCACTTGAGGCTCACCCCCCTCTGGCCGCTCTTCAGCCAAGGTTAGAGGTTGAACAGGGTGCGGCACTTGAGGCACTTCCGGTTAGAGGTCATTGAACTGGTATATATAGGTTAGGTTAGATAACCTAATGGCAGGCATTTGGGACTGATAAGACAAAGACTGGGGGGACCCCTGTCTGTCTGTCTGGCCCAAGTGCCGCTCTTCAGCCAAGGTTAGAGGTTGAACAGGGTGCGGCACTTGAGGCTCACCCCCCTCGGGCCGCTCTTCAGCCAAGGTTAGAGGTTGAACAGGGTGCGGCACTTGAGGCTCACCCCCCTCTGGCCGCTCTTCAGCCAAGGTTAGAGGTTGAACAGGGTGCGGCACTTGAGGCACTTCCGGTTAGAGGTCATTGAACTGGTATGTATAGGTTAGGTTAGATAACCTAATGGCAGGCATTTGGGACTGATAAGACAAAGACTGGGGGGACCCCTGTTTGTCTGTCTGGCCCAAGTGCCGCTCTTCAGCCAAGGTTAGAGGTTGAACAGGGTGCGGCACTTGAGGCTCACCCCCCTCTGGCCGCTCTTCAGCCAAGGTTAGAGGTTGAACAGGGTGCGGCACTTGAGGCACTTCCGGTTAGAGGTCATTGAACTGGTATGTATAGGTTAGGTTAGATAACCTAATGGCAGGCATTTGGGACTGATAAGACAAAGACTGGGGGGACCCCTGTCTGTCTGTCTGGCCCAAGTGCCGCTCTTCAGCCAAGGTTAGAGGTTGAACAGGGTGCGGCACTTGAGGCTCACCCCCCTCTGGCCGCTCTTCAGCCAAGGTTAGAGGTTGAACAGGGTGCGGCACTTGAGGCACTTCCGGTTAGAGGTCATTGAACTGGTATGTATAGGTTAGGTTAGATAACCTAATGGCAGGCATTTGGGACTGATAAGACAAAGACTGGGGGGACCCCTGTCTGTCTGTCTGGCCCAAGTGCCGCTCTTCAGCCAAGGTTAGAGGTTGAACAGGGTGCGGCACTTGAGGCTCACCCCCCTCTGGCCGCTCTTCAGCCAAGGTTAGAGGTTGAACAGGGTGCGGCACTTGAGGCACTTCCGGTTAGAGGTCATTGAACTGGTATATATAGGTTAGGTTAGATAACCTAATGGCAGGCATTTGGGACTGATAAGACAAAGACTGGGGGGACCCCTGTCTGTCTGTCTGGCCCAAGTGCCGCTCTTCAGCCAAGGTTAGAGGTTGAACAGGGTGCGGCACTTGAGGCTCACCCCCCTCTGGCCGCTCTTCAGCCAAGGTTAGAGGTTGAACAGGGTGCGGCACTTGAGGCACTTCCGGTTAGAGGTCATTGAACTGGTATGTATAGGTTAGGTTAGATAACCTAATGGCAGGCATTTGGGACTGATAAGACAAAGACTGGGGGGACCCCTGTCTGTCTGTCTGGCCCAAGTGCCGCTCTTCAGCCAAGGTTAGAGGTTGAACAGGGTGCGGCACTTGAGGCTCACCCCCCTCTGGCCGCTCTTCAGCCAAGGTTAGAGGTTGAACAGGGTGCGGCACTTGAGGCACTTCCGGTTAGAGGTCATTGAACTGGTATATATAGGTTAGGTTAGATAACCTAATGGCAGGCATTTGGGACTGATAAGACAAAGACTGGGGGGACCCCTGTCTGTCTGTCTGGCCCAAGTGCCGCTCTTCAGCCAAGGTTAGAGGTTGAACAGGGTGCGGCACTTGAGGCTCACCCCCCTCGGGCCGCTCTTCAGCCAAGGTTAGAGGTTGAACAGGGTGCGGCACTTGAGGCTCACCCCCCTCTGGCCGCTCTTCAGCCAAGGTTAGAGGTTGAACAGGGTGCGGCACTTGAGGCACTTCCGGTTAGAGGTCATTGAACTGGTATGTATAGGTTAGGTTAGATAACCTGATGGCAGGCATTTGGGACTGATAAGACAAAGACTGGGGGGACCCCTGTTTGTCTGTCTGGCCCAAGTGCCGCTCTTCAGCCAAGGTTAGAGGTTGAACAGGGTGCGGCACTTGAGGCTGACCCCCCTCTGGCCGCTCTTCAGCCAAGGTTAGAGGTTGAACAGGGTGCGGCACTTGAGGCACTTCCGGTTAGAGGTCATTGAACTGGTATGTATAGGTTAGGTTAGATAACCTAATGGCAGGCATTTGGGACTGATAAGACAAAGACTGGGGGGACCCCTGTCTGTCTGTCTGGCCCAAGTGCCGCTCTTCAGCCAAGGTTAGAGGTTGAACAGGGTGCGGCACTTGAGGCTCACCCCCCTCTGGCCGCTCTTCAGCCAAGGTTAGAGGTTGAACAGGGTGCGGCACTTGAGGCACTTCCGGTTAGAGGTCATTGAACTGGTATGTATAGGTTAGGTTAGATAACCTAATGGCAGGCATTTGGGACTGATAAGACAAAGACTGGGGGGACCCCTGTCTGTCTGTCTGGCCCAAGTGCCGCTCTTCAGCCAAGGTTAGAGGTTGAACAGGGTGCGGCACTTGAGGCTCACCCCCCTCTGGCCGCTCTTCAGCCAAGGTTAGAGGTTGAACAGGGTGCGGCACTTGAGGCACTTCCGGTTAGAGGTCATTGAACTGGTATGTATAGGTTAGGTTAGATAACCTAATGGCAGGCATTTGGGACTGATAAGACAAAGACTGGGGGGACCCCTGTCTGTCTGTCTGGCCCAAGTGCCGCTCTTCAGCCAAGGTTAGAGGTTGAACAGGGTGCGGCACTTGAGGCTCACCCCCCTCTGGCCGCTCTTCAGCCAAGGTTAGAGGTTGAACAGGGTGCGGCACTTGAGGCACTTCCGGTTAGAGGTCATTGAACTGGTATGTATAGGTTAGGTTAGATAACCTAATGGCAGGCATTTGGGACTGATAAGACAAAGACTGGGGGGACCCCTGTCTGTCTGTCTGGCCCAAGTGCCGCTCTTCAGCCAAGGTTAGAGGTTGAACAGGGTGCGGCACTTGAGGCTCACCCCCCTCTGGCCGCTCTTCAGCCAAGGTTAGAGGTTGAACAGGGTGCGGCACTTGAGGCACTTCCGGTTAGAGGTCATTGAACTGGTATGTATAGGTTAGGTTAGATAACCTAATGGCAGGCATTTGGGACTGATAAGACAAAGACTGGGGGGACCCCTGTCTGTCTGTCTGGCCCAAGTGCCGCTCTTCAGCCAAGGTTAGAGGTTGAACAGGGTGCGGCACTTGAGGCTCACCCCCCTCTGGCCGCTCTTCAGCCAAGGTTAGAGGTTGAACAGGGTGCGGCACTTGAGGCACTTCCGGTTAGAGGTCATTGAACTGGTATGTATAGGTTAGGTTAGATAACCTAATGGCAGGCATTTGGGACTGATAAGACAAAGACTGGGGGGACCCCTGTCTGTCTGTCTGGCCCAAGTGCCGCTCTTCAGCCAAGGTTAGAGGTTGAACAGGGTGCGGCACTTGAGGCTCACCCCCCTCTGGCCGCTCTTCAGCCAAGGTTAGAGGTTGAACAGGGTGCGGCACTTGAGGCACTTCCGGTTAGAGGTCATTGAACTGGTATATATAGGTTAGGTTAGATAACCTAATGGCAGGCATTTGGGACTGATAAGACAAAGACTGGGGGGACCCCTGTCTGTCTGTCTGGCCCAAGTGCTGCCTTATCTACTACTGGGGGGACCCCTGTCTGTCTGTCTGGCCCAAGTGCCGCTCTTCAGCCAAGGTTAGAGGTTGAACAGGGTGCGGCACTTGAGGCTCACCCCCCTCTGGCCGCTCTTCAGCCAAGGTTAGAGGTTGAACAGGGTGCGGCACTTGAGGCACTTCCGGTTAGAGGTCATTGAACTGGTATATATAGGTTAGGTTAGATAACCTAATGGCAGGCATTTGGGACTGATAAGACAAAGACTGGGGGGACCCCTGTCTGTCTGTCTGGCCCAAGTGCCGCTCTTCAGCCAAGGTTAGAGGTTGAACAGGGTGCGGCACTTGAGGCTCACCCCCCTCTGGCCGCTCTTCAGCCAAGGTTAGAGGTTGAACAGGGTGCGGCACTTGAGGCACTTCCGGTTAGAGGTCATTGAACTGGTATATATAGGTTAGGTTAGATAACCTAATGGCAGGCATTTGGGACTGATAAGACAAAGACTGGGGGGACCCCTGTCTGTCTGTCTGGCCCAAGTGCCGCTCTTCAGCCAAGGTTAGAGGTTGAACAGGGTGCGGCACTTGAGGCTCACCCCCCTCTGGCCGCTCTTCAGCCAAGGTTAGAGGTTGAACAGGGTGCGGCACTTGAGGCACTTCCGGTTAGAGGTCATTGAACTGGTATGTATAGGTTAGGTTAGATAACCTAATGGCAGGCATTTGGGACTGATAAGACAAAGACTGGGGGGACCCCTGTCTGTCTGTCTGGCCCAAGTGCCGCTCTTCAGCCAAGGTTAGAGGTTGAACAGGGTGCGGCACTTGAGGCTCACCCCCCTCTGGCCGCTCTTCAGCCAAGGTTAGAGGTTGAACAGGGTGCGGCACTTGAGGCACTTCCGGTTAGAGGTCATTGAACTGGTATATATAGGTTAGGTTAGATAACCTAATGGCAGGCATTTGGGACTGATAAGACAAAGACTGGGGGGACCCCTGTCTGTCTGTCTGGCCCAAGTGCCGCTCTTCAGCCAAGGTTAGAGGTTGAACAGGGTGCGGCACTTGAGGCTCACCCCCCTCGGGCCGCTCTTCAGCCAAGGTTAGAGGTTGAACAGGGTGCGGCACTTGAGGCTCACCCCCCTCTGGCCGCTCTTCAGCCAAGGTTAGAGGTTGAACAGGGTGCGGCACTTGAGGCACTTCCGGTTAGAGGTCATTGAACTGGTATGTATAGGTTAGGTTAGATAACCTAATGGCAGGCATTTGGGACTGATAAGACAAAGACTGGGGGGACCCCTGTTTGTCTGTCTGGCCCAAGTGCCGCTCTTCAGCCAAGGTTAGAGGTTGAACAGGGTGCGGCACTTGAGGCTCACCCCCCTCTGGCCGCTCTTCAGCCAAGGTTAGAGGTTGAACAGGGTGCGGCACTTGAGGCACTTCCGGTTAGAGGTCATTGAACTGGTATGTATAGGTTAGGTTAGATAACCTAATGGCAGGCATTTGGGACTGATAAGACAAAGACTGGGGGGACCCCTGTCTGTCTGTCTGGCCCAAGTGCCGCTCTTCAGCCAAGGTTAGAGGTTGAACAGGGTGCGGCACTTGAGGCTCACCCCCCTCTGGCCGCTCTTCAGCCAAGGTTAGAGGTTGAACAGGGTGCGGCACTTGAGGCACTTCCGGTTAGAGGTCATTGAACTGGTATGTATAGGTTAGGTTAGATAACCTAATGGCAGGCATTTGGGACTGATAAGACAAAGACTGGGGGGACCCCTGTCTGTCTGTCTGGCCCAAGTGCCGCTCTTCAGCCAAGGTTAGAGGTTGAACAGGGTGCGGCACTTGAGGCTCACCCCCCTCTGGCCGCTCTTCAGCCAAGGTTAGAGGTTGAACAGGGTGCGGCACTTGAGGCACTTCCGGTTAGAGGTCATTGAACTGGTATATATAGGTTAGGTTAGATAACCTAATGGCAGGCATTTGGGACTGATAAGACAAAGACTGGGGGGACCCCTGTCTGTCTGTCTGGCCCAAGTGCCGCTCTTCAGCCAAGGTTAGAGGTTGAACAGGGTGCGGCACTTGAGGCTCACCCCCCTCTGGCCGCTCTTCAGCCAAGGTTAGAGGTTGAACAGGGTGCGGCACTTGAGGCACTTCCGGTTAGAGGTCATTGAACTGGTATGTATAGGTTAGGTTAGATAACCTAATGGCAGGCATTTGGGACTGATAAGACAAAGACTGGGGGGACCCCTGTCTGTCTGTCTGGCCCAAGTGCCGCTCTTCAGCCAAGGTTAGAGGTTGAACAGGGTGCGGCACTTGAGGCTCACCCCCCTCTGGCCGCTCTTCAGCCAAGGTTAGAGGTTGAACAGGGTGCGGCACTTGAGGCACTTCCGGTTAGAGGTCATTGAACTGGTATATATAGGTTAGGTTAGATAACCTAATGGCAGGCATTTGGGACTGATAAGACAAAGACTGGGGGGACCCCTGTCTGTCTGTCTGGCCCAAGTGCCGCTCTTCAGCCAAGGTTAGAGGTTGAACAGGGTGCGGCACTTGAGGCTCACCCCCCTCGGGCCGCTCTTCAGCCAAGGTTAGAGGTTGAACAGGGTGCGGCACTTGAGGCTCACCCCCCTCTGGCCGCTCTTCAGCCAAGGTTAGAGGTTGAACAGGGTGCGGCACTTGAGGCACTTCCGGTTAGAGGTCATTGAACTGGTATGTATAGGTTAGGTTAGATAACCTAATGGCAGGCATTTGGGACTGATAAGACAAAGACTGGGGGGACCCCTGTTTGTCTGTCTGGCCCAAGTGCCGCTCTTCAGCCAAGGTTAGAGGTTGAACAGGGTGCGGCACTTGAGGCTCACCCCCCTCTGGCCGCTCTTCAGCCAAGGTTAGAGGTTGAACAGGGTGCGGCACTTGAGGCACTTCCGGTTAGAGGTCATTGAACTGGTATGTATAGGTTAGGTTAGATAACCTAATGGCAGGCATTTGGGACTGATAAGACAAAGACTGGGGGGACCCCTGTCTGTCTGTCTGGCCCAAGTGCCGCTCTTCAGCCAAGGTTAGAGGTTGAACAGGGTGCGGCACTTGAGGCTCACCCCCCTCTGGCCGCTCTTCAGCCAAGGTTAGAGGTTGAACAGGGTGCGGCACTTGAGGCACTTCCGGTTAGAGGTCATTGAACTGGTATGTATAGGTTAGGTTAGATAACCTAATGGCAGGCATTTGGGACTGATAAGACAAAGACTGGGGGGACCCCTGTTTGTCTGTCTGGCCCAAGTGCCGCTCTTCAGCCAAGGTTAGAGGTTGAACAGGGTGCGGCACTTGAGGCTCACCCCCCTCTGGCCGCTCTTCAGCCAAGGTTAGAGGTTGAACAGGGTGCGGCACTTGAGGCACTTCCGGTTAGAGGTCATTGAACTGGTATGTATAGGTTAGGTTAGATAACCTAATGGCAGGCATTTGGGACTGATAAGACAAAGACTGGGGGGACCCCTGTCTGTCTGTCTGGCCCAAGTGCCGCTCTTCAGCCAAGGTTAGAGGTTGAACAGGGTGCGGCACTTGAGGCTCACCCCCCTCTGGCCGCTCTTCAGCCAAGGTTAGAGGTTGAACAGGGTGCGGCACTTGAGGCACTTCCGGTTAGAGGTCATTGAACTGGTATGTATAGGTTAGGTTAGATAACCTAATGGCAGGCATTTGGGACTGATAAGACAAAGACTGGGGGGACCCCTGTCTGTCTGTCTGGCCCAAGTGCCGCTCTTCAGCCAAGGTTAGAGGTTGAACAGGGTGCGGCACTTGAGGCTCACCCCCCTCTGGCCGCTCTTCAGCCAAGGTTAGAGGTTGAACAGGGTGCGGCACTTGAGGCACTTCCGGTTAGAGGTCATTGAACTGGTATGTATAGGTTAGGTTAGATAACCTAATGGCAGGCATTTGGGACTGATAAGACAAAGACTGGGGGGACCCCTGTCTGTCTGTCTGGCCCAAGTGCCGCTCTTCAGCCAAGGTTAGAGGTTGAACAGGGTGCGGCACTTGAGGCTCACCCCCCTCTGGCCGCTCTTCAGCCAAGGTTAGAGGTTGAACAGGGTGCGGCACTTGAGGCACTTCCGGTTAGAGGTCATTGAACTGGTATGTATAGGTTAGGTTAGATAACCTAATGGCAGGCATTTGGGACTGATAAGACAAAGACTGGGGGGACCCCTGTCTGTCTGTCTGGCCCAAGTGCCGCTCTTCAGCCAAGGTTAGAGGTTGAACAGGGTGCGGCACTTGAGGCTCACCCCCCTCTGGCCGCTCTTCAGCCAAGGTTAGAGGTTGAACAGGGTGCGGCACTTGAGGCACTTCCGGTTAGAGGTCATTGAACTGGTATGTATAGGTTAGGTTAGATAACCTAATGGCAGGCATTTGGGACTGATAAGACAAAGACTGGGGGACCCCTGTTTGTCTGTCTGGCCCAAGTGCCGCTCTTCAGCCAAGGTTAGAGGTTGAACAGGGTGCGGCACTTGAGGCTCACCCCCCTCTGGCCGCTCTTCAGCCAAGGTTAGAGGTTGAACAGGGTGCGGCACTTGAGGCACTTCCGGTTAGAGGTCATTGAACTGGTATGTATAGGTTAGGTTAGATAACCTAATGGCAGGCATTTGGGACTGATAAGACAAAGACTGGGGGGACCCCTGTCTGTCTGTCTGGCCCAAGTGCCGCTCTTCAGCCAAGGTTAGAGGTTGAACAGGGTGCGGCACTTGAGGCTCACCCCCCTCTGGCCGCTCTTCAGCCAAGGTTAGAGGTTGAACAGGGTGCGGCACTTGAGGCACTTCCGGTTAGAGGTCATTGAACTGGTATGTATAGGTTAGGTTAGATAACCTAATGGCAGGCATTTGGGACTGATAAGACAAAGACTGGGGGGACCCCTGTCTGTCTGTCTGGCCCAAGTGCCGCTCTTCAGCCAAGGTTAGAGGTTGAACAGGGTGCGGCACTTGAGGCTCACCCCCCTCTGGCCGCTCTTCAGCCAAGGTTAGAGGTTGAACAGGGTGCGGCACTTGAGGCACTTCCGGTTAGAGGTCATTGAACTGGTATGTATAGGTTAGGTTAGATAACCTAATGGCAGGCATTTGGGACTGATAAGACAAAGACTGGGGGGACCCCTGTCTGTCTGTCTGGCCCAAGTGCCGCTCTTCAGCCAAGGTTAGAGGTTGAACAGGGTGCGGCACTTGAGGCTCACCCCCCTCTGGCCGCTCTTCAGCCAAGGTTAGAGGTTGAACAGGGTGCGGCACTTGAGGCACTTCCGGTTAGAGGTCATTGAACTGGTATATATAGGTTAGGTTAGATAACCTAATGGCAGGCATTTGGGACTGATAAGACAAAGACTGGGGGGACCCCTGTCTGTCTGTCTGGCCCAAGTGCCGCTCTTCAGCCAAGGTTAGAGGTTGAACAGGGTGCGGCACTTGAGGCTCACCCCCCTCTGGCCGCTCTTCAGCCAAGGTTAGAGGTTGAACAGGGTGCGGCACTTGAGGCACTTCCGGTTAGAGGTCATTGAACTGGTATGTATAGGTTAGGTTAGATAACCTAATGGCAGGCATTTGGGACTGATAAGACAAAGACTGGGGGGACCCCTGTCTGTCTGTCTGGCCCAAGTGCCGCTCTTCAGCCAAGGTTAGAGGTTGAACAGGGTGCGGCACTTGAGGCTCACCCCCCTCTGGCCGCTCTTCAGCCAAGGTTAGAGGTTGAACAGGGTGCGGCACTTGAGGCACTTCCGGTTAGAGGTCATTGAACTGGTATATATAGGTTAGGTTAGATAACCTAATGGCAGGCATTTGGGACTGATAAGACAAAGACTGGGGGGACCCCTGTCTGTCTGTCTGGCCCAAGTGCTGCCTTATCTACTACTGGGGGGACCCCTGTCTGTCTGTCTGGCCCAAGTGCCGCTCTTCAGCCAAGGTTAGAGGTTGAACAGGGTGCGGCACTTGAGGCTCACCCCCCTCTGGCCGCTCTTCAGCCAAGGTTAGAGGTTGAACAGGGTGCGGCACTTGAGGCACTTCCGGTTAGAGGTCATTGAACTGGTATATATAGGTTAGGTTAGATAACCTAATGGCAGGCATTTGGGACTGATAAGACAAAGACTGGGGGGACCCCTGTCTGTCTGTCTGGCCCAAGTGCCGCTCTTCAGCCAAGGTTAGAGGTTGAACAGGGTGCGGCACTTGAGGCTCACCCCCCTCTGGCCGCTCTTCAGCCAAGGTTAGAGGTTGAACAGGGTGCGGCACTTGAGGCACTTCCGGTTAGAGGTCATTGAACTGGTATATATAGGTTAGGTTAGATAACCTAATGGCAGGCATTTGGGACTGATAAGACAAAGACTGGGGGGACCCCTGTCTGTCTGTCTGGCCCAAGTGCCGCTCTTCAGCCAAGGTTAGAGGTTGAACAGGGTGCGGCACTTGAGGCTCACCCCCCTCTGGCCGCTCTTCAGCCAAGGTTAGAGGTTGAACAGGGTGCGGCACTTGAGGCACTTCCGGTTAGAGGTCATTGAACTGGTATATATAGGTTAGGTTAGATAACCTAATGGCAGGCATTTGGGACTGATAAGACAAAGACTGGGGGGACCCCTGTCTGTCTGTCTGGCCCAAGTGCTGCCTTATCTACTACTGGGGGGACCCCTGTCTGTCTGTCTGGCCCAAGTGCCGCTCTTCAGCCAAGGTTAGAGGTTGAACAGGGTGCGGCACTTGAGGCTCACCCCCCTCTGGCCGCTCTTCAGCCAAGGTTAGAGGTTGAACAGGGTGCGGCACTTGAGGCACTTCCGGTTAGAGGTCATTGAACTGGTATATATAGGTTAGGTTAGATAACCTAATGGCAGGCATTTGGGACTGATAAGACAAAGACTGGGGGGACCCCTGTCTGTCTGTCTGGCCCAAGTGCCGCTCTTCAGCCAAGGTTAGAGGTTGAACAGGGTGCGGCACTTGAGGCTCACCCCCCTCTGGCCGCTCTTCAGCCAAGGTTAGAGGTTGAACAGGGTGCGGCACTTGAGGCACTTCCGGTTAGAGGTCATTGAACTGGTATATATAGGTTAGGTTAGATAACCTAATGGCAGGCATTTGGGACTGATAAGACAAAGACTGGGGGGACCCCTGTCTGTCTGTCTGGCCCAAGTGCCGCTCTTCAGCCAAGGTTAGAGGTTGAACAGGGTGCGGCACTTGAGGCTCACCCCCCTCTGGCCGCTCTTCAGCCAAGGTTAGAGGTTGAACAGGGTGCGGCACTTGAGGCACTTCCGGTTAGAGGTCATTGAACTGGTATATATAGGTTAGGTTAGATAACCTAATGGCAGGCATTTGGGACTGATAAGACAAAGACTGGGGGGACCCCTGTCTGTCTGTCTGGCCCAAGTGCCGCTCTTCAGCCAAGGTTAGAGGTTGAACAGGGTGCGGCACTTGAGGCTCACCCCCCTCTGGCCGCTCTTCAGCCAAGGTTAGAGGTTGAACAGGGTGCGGCACTTGAGGCACTTCCGGTTAGAGGTCATTGAACTGGTATATATAGGTTAGGTTAGATAACCTAATGGCAGGCATTTGGGACTGATAAGACAAAGACTGGGGGGACCCCTGTCTGTCTGTCTGGCCCAAGTGCCGCTCTTCAGCCAAGGTTAGAGGTTGAACAGGGTGCGGCACTTGAGGCTCACCCCCCTCTGGCCGCTCTTCAGCCAAGGTTAGAGGTTGAACAGGGTGCGGCACTTGAGGCACTTCCGGTTAGAGGTCATTGAACTGGTATATATAGGTTAGGTTAGATAACCTAATGGCAGGCATTTGGGACTGATAAGACAAAGACTGGGGGGACCCCTGTCTGTCTGTCTGGCCCAAGTGCTGCCTTATCTACTAGCTCATGATGACAAAATACAACACTTCGTCTATTTGACCACTAATAACAGCCAAATGTAAAGGACAGTTGTTTGAAACAAGTCGGTCAAAGACGTTAAACAAGAAACTGTACATGTGTTGAAATCTCTCTCGTAGCAAAGTTCGAGTTGTTTTAAAGATTATCTCATTTTTACTATTAATGTTCTCTGAGAGCCATTGAGCAGCCAAATATTCAGCAAATGTGCGGTGCACAAAATTTACATTGAATTTTTCTACGGCACCAGTTTTATTTTGTTCGACTACTATCACACCTTCCCTTTGTAAAAATTGTATTTTTTGCTGTTTATCTTTGTAATATTGAGCCAGTTGTTCGTCTAAGTTTAAGTCACATAAGTCATGTTTGTGAAAGATCGTTTTCAATGCAAAAAGTTGTTGATGTTCCTCAAAAAATATTCGCATCTCTTTTACACCATGACCGAATTTACTGCAAAGTATATCATTTTTGTCGCTAATAAATTTTTCATACAAATACAGAAGATCAAATTTATCATTAAAATTGATGATTCCTGTACTAAGTGAAATTTTACATTCGTTTTTAAATACATCCGCTAGCAATTTTGTTTGTAAAGGTATCCCAGTGAACTCGCAACCTCTATCCTTTAAATTGGTTCTAGCAGCTTCCAATAATTTATCTACAAATTCTTTTATGCTGTTTAAGTGATGAGGTTCCATGGTGGTCTGACTAAAATATTTAATTAAAAAACTCTTCTGATCTTCCGAACAAAATGGCTTTACAGTGTTCGACAGTATGTCAAACGTATCTTCCAAGTGCTGCTTCATTACTGGGCGTGTAGTTAACCAAACAGTAAAACCATCGTTGTGTAATATTTTCGCAATGTCAGTTACTTCATTTTTGTAAGAAATCGAAATTTCATCGAACCCATCCAACAATATAAGAATTCTTTTTTGATTTAATAATCTTTGAAAAATTGCCTTAGTCAATTTTATGTTGTTGCAACCATATTTGTTTAAAATCACATCATTAAAATGGTTTATATGATCGAGACCTTTCCACCCCGAATTTCGCCGAAATTTATCGTAATAGTCGTAATGTTGGTTTTCGTTTAAGTTGATTCTAATTACCCACATGGTTGGAGGTGCCTTAAGGGCAATGTAATCCAACAACATGGATTTGCCCATTCCAGGACATGCGTTTATAATACGTGTAGTTTTTAACAAATCACTTTTGATTAAGTCGTTCAAATCAATCCAAAAATCATCAACATGTTGTGGAAATTTCCATTCTTTGTTTATTTTTAAAGACTCATTTAGGCTTTTAGGTTCAATTATTTGGTGTTGTCGAATTTTTTCTGTACATCCTACCGATTCTATCCACTCAAGGTAACCATCACGACAACTGCTTACTCGATGAGCTGGTTCTTTACCAAGTTTTAGATTAAAATTGTTATCTTCAGTTAAAATTATGTTGGTTGCGTTACTCATATCAATGTATTTCTGTTCAAAGTTTATTATATCATAAAAACCTATTTTTCCACCGGTATTATGTATTACAAAGACATCTTGAATTTCTTTTAATATTTTAGTTTTGTAGATGACTTTAGATAAACTTCTGTTAATAAAACAATCATGAAGTGGTTCGTATACGTTTCCAATATTGAAAACACCCAATAGAATAAGAATTATGTCTTTGCATTTAATGTACTCGTACATGGATTTATCGATAAGACTCTCAAGCGAAATAGAAGATCTTCCTTGCAAATTCACACTTAAATTTAGAACCTTAACTCGATCTTCATTCTTTAAATTTTTTAGCGTAGCAAAGTGTCTTGGCACATCTGTTATATTAAGCATACAATCCTGCGATCTGTTTATTATAATAACTTTTAGATTGTATCGGAATAACTTAAGAATTTTTCTTACAATCTTAAAGTGTTCCTCGTTGTCAACTTCTAGAAGCAACGGAAGTTTTTTGTTGAACCACAGACATTTATAGATGTCCAACATGGTTATACTTCTACTATTCCCAACAATTTTAAGCATTTGCCATTTGAGTTTGTTGTGTTCTTTGTAGAACAGGTCTTGAGCTTTTTTGGATAAATCTTCATTCCAAGTTTTTCCATTAGAATAACATCCGACTTTATTTCCAATGTATTGTTTTAAAAATACAGAAACCGCTTTATCCGAATCAACAACCGTTATGGTTTTATCGGCAATTAATTCATCCCAAATGAGCTTTTGTGGAAAATCATTCGGTGTGGATAAATCCTTGCCAAGATTTATGTTGTATGGCTCTAAAATTATTTCACTCAACTTATTAATTACATCATCTTTTGTGAGTGTAAAATACATTTTTGTGTCTTTATCTTCGCTATCTATTTCACTTTCCTTTATCCAGCTTTTCATAGAGGCCAAAAATTTATTAGTAATTTCCTTGTAATCTATATGTCCTTTTGAAAATCCCATTAATTGTTTTATTTCTTTTTTAATGAGTTTATCTACGTTTTTGACATGAATTTGATTTGTAAATAAAACCAACTGTTGTAAAAAGTCACCATCATAATTTAACTTGCTATGGCTGTGGTCAAATTTATAAATATTTTCCTTCACATTATCACTAGTATTTAAAAAATCCAACTCAGTGATGTCATGTACATTTGATAAAAATTCACATTTGTTTACACCCTTGTTGGTAAAAACCACAAATACTATCTTATTAACCCTGCGCAAGTGCTCAATGATTTCCGATGCGTTTTCCGCAGAACTATTAATTGCCCCTTTTAAATTTAGATACCCTGTACAATATTTAGATAGAGAAAAGTCTTCTTTCCATTTTTTTCTTTTTCCAACTGAACTTTTTGCTGTAAATAAAAAGTCACTTTGAGTTATGTTCTTGGGAGTTTCTTGATGTTTTAACTGTATCATGTAGGCAGTCGAGTTGCCATTAGAATTCTGTTTGTACAAGACGATGTCATCGAAATCACCCACTTGGTCCACGTTGCTTCCCAGCCATATATCCTTGGTGTCCTTCATTGCAATACAACGTAGAGACAAAAGAGCTGTGATTCCGATTTCATAATCTCTGCCTGAATCGTCTGAACCAGGACGTCTTGGGTAATTCTGAAAAATTTCATTAAAATGATTATTTTTTACATGCTATTTTAATTAATTTTAAACCAACATGCAAAGTTTATAGATAAATGTATAAAAGGTAAAAAAAAATTAAAATTTCTAAAAATATCAATAAATCGCTTGCAGAATAATGTAGTAGTAACTCATTAGATAAAGTGCACATCCAGGGAAAGCCTTCTTTTTACGCTAGCTCTGTTTAAATAAAATAAATTTCCTCTACCATATTTGTCTTATAAATCTTAAAATAGTAGATGTCGCCAAGGTGTAAATAAATACGCAAAAATGTTTTCCTCATTTAATTTTTGGTTTATTTTAATTCGTATCCTTACTCCTATCCTTTTTACTTTCCCATACTTTCAGTTTAGGGAAGTAGTGATTTCATGAACATTTTTCGAAAGAGAGATTTTGACGAAAATACATGTTTTGGACCCCCAGGAAGCCAAACAAAGTGGTTTTAAAAAAAGTCTGTCTGTGGGTGGGTGCGTATGTATATTACAAGATATAAAAATATTTTTTTTTATTAGAGCTAATTGATAGGCGTAGTTATAATCACGTAACTTCCGGAAAACGCGTCAATTTCAAAATTTAAAAAAATTCCTCGAGGGCGTCAGAGTAAAATTTGGGAGATTAGTAAAAAACAAATTTGTAGCTCATTGTAAGCCCTATCGGCTCAGGAAGTTTTTAAAAAATGGTGTAAGCAGTTTTTTGAAAATGTCCAAAATTTTGAGCCGTTAGTACATTTACAATTTTCATATTTCCAAAAATACTTTTACATCATGATACAATGCTTTTACATCACTTGATTATACTTTTTAAGGCCTATCAAATAATATGACAATTTGTATTGATTGGGCATTTTGTTTTTGAGTAATCGGGCATCAAAGTTAATATTTTCAAAAAATCGTAGCGACCTTCATTTTGAAAATACAGCATTTGGAAGACAAAAAATTTAATTTGTCTCTAGATGCATTACAACGCTATGTATTCAAAAGTGTTTAAAAAAACTCTATAGCACTAAAACAGGTCTAATTTTCGTTTCCGGTTCCAATTAACGACCTTACAAAGAACTACCTGTAACTAAAACACTTCCACACACCAAATGTTATAAAAATTGGTCAAGGGGTTCCGGAGATATGGGGAAACAGTGATGTAATGATGTTCTGGCTTCTGTTAGCTTTTATCTACTGTCAGTTAACAATAAAAACAAAACGGACAGATTATGTACATTGGGTATTGTATTTACACACTAAATTATGCCTTCAAAAACTAACACGCACGATATTACACGCAAACCAACAAATACTTAATGCTAATAACAACCTCACGACATTAACAACCGCAATATTTTAATATTAATTATAACGCCACTCCGTTGCATCACAAAAGCCTCCTTGCCTTCGCGTGCCGCCAAACTCCACTGACGCTCCTTTTTCCGCAACCTTGCCAAAATGTTTGCAACACCCTCCACGTGGCGGCCCCACCTACTAGACCAAGCTTAAGTTAAACCTACTTAATTCACAAAACGTTCATCTTCATCGCTATCACCTCGTTGAAGTCTGTACTTATTGAGTTAAGCGGGAGCAAAATCACTTTTTCTCCCGGCGGCAGAAAAAAGTAATTTTGATCCCACTAAGCGGCATAGTTAACTTTCGACCACAAAATGAGGTCAAGAAGCTACTATCTAACAAGGTCGACGCAAAATAACTATTCCAGAAAACAGTGAAGTTGAAAGATTATTTTTGTCATTTTCATTCAGTAGATTTTCTGTTTATCAGCAACTACTATGACGGTTACAAGATCGAAGTTAATCACATTCTTGGATGCTTTTGTAAGATAAATATTGTTTCCTGCTAGGTTTTTAACTTATGCAATTAGTTACACTAGTCGGAAAATTTAAAATTGTGAGCAATACCGTGAAAAGTAATTATTATTTATATTCGCTCATACCTCGCATGGTAGTAGTTAATTTTGAAAACCACATGCAATCACTGTTCCATATGAGGGCTAACAAAGAAAAAAAATGATCCTTTTTATTTTATTACATATCATACAAATACCCACAACTCACAAATAACTTAATCCTACACTCCATACTAAGCTACTTAGGAAACTACTAGGACAATTATAAACCCTTAATTAGCAAGCTACTTGCATTAAGTTAGTTTTAACATATTCTGTTACACAAAATTTAGACAGAGTAATGCAAGTGGTACAAGTGCATATTGTGTCTGCAATATAATATTTTACATAAATTTTTCTTTTTTATATCTACAGTGATAGCCATAAGGGTAGGTTTTTGATGTTTTTTCCATGTGCCACTTTAAAGTATCCTTGTGTGAAAAAGCAGAGTTCCATATATTGCAAGAGAATGCTTTTTCTCGCGAGTAAATTTGTAGGTGTTGCTGTAGCTGAGATATCTGCTCCGAGAAATGGGTACACACATTACAAGCGAATGGCTTTTCACCCAGTGTGAGTTCGCTGATGCTTCTGTAAACTTGACTTATATATTGAGTAAAAGGTACACACATTACACGCAAATGGCTTTTCACCAGTGTGAGTTCGAAGGTGGGCCTGTAAATATCCCTTTTGTGAACAGCGATAGCTACACACATTACAAGCGAATCGCTTTCCACCAGCGTGAATTTGTAGATGCTTCTGTAGGTCCGTTTTATGTGCATAGCGAAAATTACACACATTACAAGCAAATGGCTTTTCACCACCATGAGTTCGAAGGTGGGCCTGTAAATTACCCTTTTGTGAACAGCGATAGCTACACACATTACAAACGAATGGTTTTTCACCAGTGTGAGTTCGAAGGTGCTTCTTGAAATTTTCCTTTTGTGAACAGCGATAGCTACACACATTACAAACGAATGGTTTTTCACCAGTGTGAGTTCGAAGGTGGGCCTGTAAATTACCCTTTTGTGAAGAGCGATAGCTACACACATTACAAACGAATGGTTTTTCACCAGTGTGACTTCGACGGTGCCACTTGAAATTTTCCTTTTGTGAACAGCGATAGCTACACACATTACAAACGAATAGTTTTTCACCACTGTGAGTTCGAAGGTGGTTCTGTAAATTTTCCTTTCGTGAACAGCGATAGTTACACACATTACAAACGAATGGTTTTTCACCAGTGTGAGTTCGAAGGTGCCTCTTGACATTTTGTTTTTGTGAGCAGCGATAGCTACACACATTACAAACGAATGGTTTTTCAGCAGTGTGAGTTCGAAGGTGCTTCTTGAAGTTTTCCTTTTGTGAACAACGATAGGTGCACACATTACAAGCGAATGGTTTTTCTCCAGTGTGAGTCCGCATGTGCTGTATTAATGAATATCTGTGTACAGTACGAAAGTTACATGAAGCACATGAAAAACATTTTCTTTCCTCATGAATCAGTTCATGTTTTTTTAAGTAATATTTAGTTCTACTTGTGAATTTATGCACAATATCATCAGGAAGCCTTGTAAGTCTCACAAAACAACTTTGAGTTTGAATGTTAGTTTTCAGAACCTCATTATTGATACTCTGCATATCATCGTTACTTTTTCCATCTTCAAATAAATTATCGTCAAAGCCTTCATATGACGACGATTCCAGTTTTGGTAAGACAATATCCTCTTCTTTTATTGTAATATCTTCATATTCACTCTCCTGTTCTAACACTTCAGGTTGAATTGGTACATTCTCAAGTGGATCGTCTAGTAAATTGTTTAATTCATCTGCAGAAACTTGTATAGCAGGATTACTGAAATCTTTCGCGACAACGTTTACAGCATTGATTATGTTGGATGCATCTACTAGCAATGGTACTGGAAGTTGACACATACTGCTTTCAGTATTGAAATTCTGGCCGTCTCCAAGATTTTCATCATCCGATAACAATAAACTCATGTTCGGTGATACTGCAAAGCCTTCGTTCATTGTATTTTTACCTCCACCATTAATTTCACATGCACCATTTCTTGTACACCACTGTAAATCATGTAATAAATCCTCAATGTCAATGCTTTTACTAGGTAAAACTTTACGACTGTAATTTTGAATATGTTGCTCGGTGCTTAAACACAAAATTTTAAAATTATATGCAGAATGCAAAGCACTCACACATAATTTGCAGAAAATTGGATCTTTCACTAAATCAAGGACCTAAAAATAACAAAGTAAAAATTAATTAATTAATTGGGTTAGAAATTATTTATACCATTTCCGGAACGCAAATAGAAAGCTGCATCTTAATTTGTGACGCTTCAACATTCTTGATGGCCACAAAATTTAAATCAGTTATCGCTTTTAAGCAGATTCTACAGACCTGTTGCATTTTTTATTTACAAATAGGAGACCCACAGGTATATAAACTGTGGAAAACAAAGAGGATATACCTAATATATACCTAGTTATATCCTCTTTGGTGGAAAAGGGAAAGGTTGATGGCTGCACTGTTTGGTTTAATAATGATGTATAAACACTGGTGTTTCAACTCCCACTATTTACCTGTATAAAAAATTCATCCTGCGAGTTTGACAATCTCAGGGTTCTATATAAGATTTGCGCATATATGGCGCTCTTAGAACTTCAAATTTAAGGTATATTTCAAATTTGGCGCTTTTTGAACATGTGCACAACACGTATTCATTAAGGTTAGGTTAACTAGGTAATATCATTCTTACTTTTAATAATGAAATATGCAAGTAAGTGAAATATTTATTCAGCATTTTTACGTAACGTTTATATTGTAGTTATTTTTGTGGTGGTTTTTAGTTGGAATAAAGGCATAATCCACAAAATAGTGGTTACAGCTACTTCGTTGTCTCACAGTATACTTTATATATAAGTATACTGTGGTTGTCTTCTAATTCGATTACATCTTTATACTTTACTACTGGTATTGCCTAGTTTCACTAAATAATTGCAATAAAAATTAGTACTGTATAGTATTTAAGGAAATATGTAGAGTAAGCAATAAAGTATTATTCATATGGGTCAATTATTAATTTTTTTCATGTTTCTTTTGTAATATGCCTTAGTCATTCCATTCTATAACTACATAAACTGTAGCATTCCTCCGTGACCCATGCACATAATAAACATCAAATCGGGCGCATCAAATTGCTTTACAGAACCAATTTTGTTTTCGTTTCTTTTCGTGTTTTTGTTTTGCAATAAGCCTTTTGGGGGACTTATCGATATCAAAACTAAGTGCATTGAAATCTGTTTTTTTTTCGAATTTCTCAAGAAAATCAAAACCAAGTTTTACCGCTTCCTCGCATTAACAATCGTTTTCCCGAAGTTGAATTCCATAATTACAGTGCTCGCTACAGTGATAATCAGTATGAAGATATAAATTTTCAGGCTATATTAAATATTATCCTTTTCAATATTGCAATAAACAATAAATTATAGGAAAATATGATCGAGAATAGTTGTCACTATAACGTTCTTATAATTCTTGAGTTATGACAGTATAATATCACAGTATAAACAAAGTAAGGTTAGAATAGCATTGCGTGCGAATTTCAAATTTGACGCGTAAACGTCATTTTTTTAGTAACTTTGATCTGCTGCGCCATCTCTCCGCAAAACATTTCGTGATGCCCATATCAAACTCGAGTGAAAACACCATACCTTCCAGTCATCTTGGATACACAGGTTCTCGTTTGTCAAAACTTACAAAAAATACGAAAATATTCTTACCGTGAGCGGAACAGTTGAAGAAGGGTCGGTCATTTTTTTCAACTTTTTTCGTCAATCAAAAAAATATAGAACATCGTCTTATTCAGAACAGCATTACTTCGTTTGCTGAAATGTAAAATTAAAATTATGATTCATTAAACAACGAATTTATTATTATTTGCTGTACTTACTTTAAAACAGTTTTTTTGGTCAAGGACATATTATGAAGCAAAAATTAAACCATGGTTGGACTCTTGAACAAATTTCTAATTTCAATCCAGAATAATCTAAAATAAAAATACAAAAGATAGTTCATAATTATGAAGAAATCAGCTTTTTGAGACCAACAAAAAAAAACAGAACTTCAATATTAACTTTGAGGGATTGTGGTATAAAATTGTGCCCTTTAATAAACACTTTTGAACATCATTAAGCGTTGTTTAAGGTATAGCATATTCATAAAAAAATAAAATAATTATTTCAAATTATTAGGGAAATGTCGTAAAAGTTACGCCGTAACAAAACGGTTTTCAGATCCAGATATATCAGAATTTTGTTATGTAAGAAGGCCGTTTTCATTTATTATACGTTTTGAAGCACCCTGTAGGTACTACTTTACAACAAATTATACGTGACATGAAAAAACAGATGGGTAGGTGCTAAATTTATTAAAAAAACAAAAACAAATATAACTCGAATAGATTAATAAAAAGAAAAATGATTTAAAATTTCTACTTACGTAATATCTGTTTTACCTACAAGGAAAATTTAAGTGTGAATACTTTGTGCAATTTCCTCCTAAGTGATAAGTCATATCATCTTAAGTACAAAACTTTTAATTCGCGTTTAATATTATTGTTATAGAATTACACGCCGACAGTACACGGCCCTTTTCATTATTTAAATATAGTACTTACTTACTAGTCCATATTTAAATTTTCTTGGTGGCTACCTAAAAAACTGCTTGCTGGAGTTCACAACACCCGGCTTAAACCAAACATCAGTAAGCAAACTACCAGTAAGATAAAAATAACTGCAAGGTTGTTCACATATGGTATTAGTCACTCTATGAAAATCGCAATATAGATAAAATATGCTATAGATAAATATAAAACAGGCAAAGTACTTTGTTAAGAATTCCTGATAAGTTTAAGCCATTCATACATTTATATTTATTAACAAAAGTATTTTTTTAAATATTTTGGACCAACGTTTTTTTTATTGTATTTGCTGCCGTCTTAAATTGCAATTAATCTTGATTTGTCTGCCATTGATATAAATTAGGCAAACTCTTACGTCTAGTCTTTTCCATATACCTATACATCAAAGATGTTTATTATTTACATCTTCAAAAATAATTTATATCACAACGTAACGTTCTAGATCCAACAGTTAGGTACTGTAAGATCAGAATACTCCTCATATGCTAACTATGTAGTTAGATCGTGAGTTTTCCAGTACTCGGTGAAACGCCTATAAGAATACAAGCCTACCTAGCAAACAAGTAAAACTAGAAGTCACTCACGAACTACAGGCAAAAAAATTAGTTTTTTTTTGTTTTTTGTAAAATCAGATTACAAAAATTGTTAGCGTAGGGGGGATACCTGGAGTTCCTAATTGTTACTGCATTTTTAAAAATAAATCTAGAATCCCATTCTTTTGACACCGGGTCATTCAGCTTGACAGCGGATATTTTATCGACCTTCGTTTATTTAATAAAAAAATTATTAATTCCAAAAGTTGAAAAAAAAGACTTCGTGGTAAAAGGAATTCCCTGAAAGGGGCAAGGACACTTCGGCCAAGGACTATAATACCCAACATTATAAAAAGTCCACAGCGCCCAAAAAATGTCCACAACGCCCAATGGCTGGACAGGGACATATCGGCCACGACGGTCACAATGCCCAATAAGCCCAATTATTCCCACTATGACTATATAACGTCCAAACTGCTACAGGTCCACAAAGCTTAATGTGTCCACAACGCCCAATTAGTTTACAGGACCACAACGCTCAAAAAAGACCCCTAATGCCCAATTGCGCGTTGTGTAATATCGAGAAGCGAAAAAAAAATCACTGGAAAAAAGTCACTGGAAAAAACCCGAAAAAAAAAAACTCTCAGAAAAAAAGCCACCCAGCAAAAAGTCACCGGAAAAAAAGTCACTCGGAAAAAAAACCCAGAAAGAAATCACCCAGAAAAAGTCACTCTGAAAAAAGTCACCGGAAAGTGTATGTCTTCTGCTTACTTCTCATATAAATTAAAAACGCCAAAGGAAAGGTTATGTTTATTCACAGTGTCTTTTGAAATAAGTAAGTTACAAGTAAACTTTAAACAGCATTTTCTTAATTTCAATATACAGAGTGGCTAGGAAAACCCCGGCCACTTTTCTTGCGGCGGTCAAGAGATGGCGCTTTAGTAAAGAAAAATTAAATTAAAATACTGGCAACAACGCAGAATCCAAGACGTTTTAGTTGTTTTGATTTAATATGGGGCGTATTTAATAACTAAAACGTCTTGGATTCTGCGTTGTTGCCAGTATTTTAATTTAATTTTTCTTCACTAAAGCGCCATCTCTTGACCGCCGCAAGAAAAGTGGCCGGGATTTTCCTAGCCACTCTGTATATAACATATAACTTTCACGTGTGTAACCACTAACCAGGGGGGGCTCTTGGTAGGCGAGTGTAGTAAGCGCTTGCAGCCAAGGTCACAAAGGCTTTCGGGAGTCTGTGGCTCTATTTGACCGGGTGTTCGAATCCGGGCTGGGGCAGTTGTCAGCTCCTGGAAACCTCTTAACATAGAATAGTTTAAGTAGTTTTTAAGGACTTAGTAGGTAAGGTAGTACGCACAATGGGCCCACAACGTGGCCTAAGTGCTGTAAGACCTGAAATACATACAACCACTAACCAGAGCGCTGATTACTTAATTGCGTCGGTAGGCAGGGGTCGCGAGCCACCTATCAGTGCAATGTGGTCATGGTCAGTATGTGTAAAATTCCCGACCCCCAAATTGAACTGCAAGCGCTTGCACTGCAAGGGCCTACAGTAGATTTCGTTCAACGTAACTTAATATTTAAATCGAAGAGTATAATGTTAGATACAAATTATATCATATTCACATAGTTTTATTATTCTAAAATGTTGCAAACAAACCGGCAAGGTATTCTGCCTAGAAAACTTTCTCTGGAGAAGAAGTGCTTGCACTTCTTGCGGTTCGGAGCCCGCTTTAAGCAGTAGGTCCCCTATGTCTATGTGATTCATTATGCACGCTCACCACATGCATAGGAAAGAAAGTCACCACGCTCTGTCGAGAGCAAAGGACTCTGAAGAAGATGCTGGCTACTTGTAAATATTTTTAAATTAATGTATTTGTTTTGTTAAAATTATTTTTTCTCAAGTAGGTACACCTTTACACTGTGCAGTATTGCTCACGTTCTTACTTAAGATATCAAGGCATAGGCACTAGGTGCATGCCTAGGGCCCCCATTTTTACTAAAATAGAAACATTTTATTTTAAATATACGGCTCCGAATCAATTGCTGCGGTTTTTGATATTTGCAAAACCATAAAATTAAAATTTCCTAGAGAAATGTATGAGCATCTCTGACGTGGTTTGAAATCTACATTTTCAAGAAGTGAAAATACACGTAACACGTCACTTGCAAAATTAAGTCTAGAAAAACTGATTTGTAACATTTTAGATTAGGATATTATATGAAATTATATAAGTACAGTACCCTTCCACACAAGTAACTAAATACCAGATACATATTTTGACAGCAAAGCTATCATCATCAGTGGTAACTGACACTGGTATCTCGTATTTAGTTACTTGTGTGGAAGGGTGCTGTATTTTTCAAGTGTATTTATTAAATTTTTTAATTTAACGTAAAAAAAACAAAGGCTTCTCTGGTGAGAATAACCACCAACTTCCATTAAAAATTTCTTTATTTTTTAATCAGAATTGGAATATGTTTAGGTGATTATAGTCAAGTAAAGTAGGAAACTGATTTAATTAAAAAGATTCTACAATTTATTTACAGTTAGGTAGTTATTATAATTTTACAAGATTAAGCTTTGCATACTACTTACTAATATTAATTTTAGACATCACGCAAGCAGAAAATTTGCATTTAGTTTGAATTTTCACCTATAGTGTACTTTTATACAGGAGAAGCAATGGGAATACAGTTTTATGAGGTAATCACCATTGACTATTAATTTAAACTCGTGTTACCCCAGCGCACAATGCACTGAAGACTGAGAGTTGACTGAGCCGGCTAAATGCTAAGTCATGTGATGCATTAGTTCCAATAATAAGACGCCCCTCAAGTGAAGCGCGTCTAGCAGACTTTCATATATATTATAAATTAAAATAATTATTATTGAAAAATTGAAGTAGACTAAAAATATAAAAATGTTTCGTGTTCCATCTGAGGAGACAGACCTTTCATTAAAAAACAATGGTCCAAATTGGTGAAGCGGTAGCCGCTGGAGGAACCGGAGAAAAATACCCTTTGAGCTTTTATATATGTATGGATGGTTATCAATGTTGTCATTTGAAAGCTCTGTTTAATCTATTTCTTTTACAACACAACCTTTTCATATTTATTATCAAATTTTGCCCTCATAAAGATGATTCAGTCTGCCTTATTCACATACAAATTCATTCGTCTAACGCTTAGATCCTTTGCCTTAAATTTTTATTAATCACCTATGTTTCAGCAACATATATTACGCAACTTTCAAATATCGTCTTATAAATAATCTCTGTTTTTCTTTGTTATCCCTTTGTTCTACAAAATCGGATCTAGTATAGTCGTGAAAATACACCACGACACAAGACAAAATAATGTAAGTTTTTAAGTTACCTTTTGCATGTGTATTATTATTTCATACAGTTTTCTGATGTAGTTAGGTAACCATGGCAACGAATACAAAATAATATAATATCTAGTTTAACATTAAAGGGGAATTACATTAGTAACGCCCTCTATTATGTGCGGCGAGAAAAAGTTGCAAAGCAACAAACCGGCAAAGTTGCGACGGAACCTGCTAAGCAGGTATCTGCGATCGCACCGGCCTCTAAGCACAAAATACAGAAACGCCCGTGTGGCAAGAAATAAGAAAGGGCGTTACTAGTGTAATTCCCCTTTAATGTTATACTTTCTGGCATATATCTGCTTGTTTGCTTTTGGTTTCAATTATGATTAGAATTATGTCCACCTGATGAGTTCAAACAAGAACGAAACATGTAGTGGTCTATTCTAGCCATAATTGAAACCAAATCTCTTCTTTCTTATAATATCTAGTTACCACATTCAATCAATTTTCTAGTAATTTTCTTTCTCACCCAGTTTACTATAGGGAATTGTGACTTGGTGTATTTCCACGACTGTAGTGGAGGATGGGGCTTAATATTAAATATGGAAAAGACACAATATATAAAAAATAAAAAAACAAACAAATACAAATATTTAAGGAGTCACCTTGATTCGTAGTGGAAGAGTCGATAAAGATGTACTTCATAAAATAAGACAAGAAAGATAAATTGCTACACGATATATAAAAAAATATTGTTAATTAGACACATGTAAGATTCTGGAGTACCGTAACAGTTTCTGTGTTTCCACCTTCAATAGCCAAATCTAGAGCAGTTTTTCCATCAAAATTCTTAATGTTGATGTCTGCTCCTTTACTCAACAGCAAAAGTACCATGTCTTCAAAGAATTTCTTTAAATTCTCATTACCTTTTAGGCGTCTCACATTATACTTGCTTGAATAATGTAATGCAGTATCGCCAACTTCATCTTGGGAATTGACATCCACGCCTTTGTCAAGTAGTAAACGCACGATAGATTTCTGATTTTCCAAGTCCATAGAATCGAAAGTCCATGGTCCAGTCAAGGCACGGTGCAAAAGTGTTGCATTTTCTTCGTATCGCATATTAATAATTGTGCTGCATGAATAATTTGTAAGAAGCTCAGATAATATTTCACCATATCCTACTTCCGCTGCACAACTAAAAACTGAATCTTTTAGATCGTTTTGTATATCCACAACTGCACCGTATGAAAGAAGCAATTTTGCAGTATCCAGCTCGCCGCTCATTACTGCAAGAAGGAGAGGAGTATCATATTCATAATCCTGCCGGTTAACATCTGCGCCGCTCGATAGGAGTTCTTTTACAATTTCATCATATCCATTTTCCGCTGCGTAATGAAGTGGTGTTTTGCCCCTTTCGCTTGGTTTTTCAAGTTCCGACCCTTGTGATAACAACAATTTTACAATTTCTAAACGTCCATGAATTGCTGCGTAATGAAGTGGTATATTACAATGTACATCGGCCTCATTGACATCGACATCTTCAGATAAAAATGAGAGAACATTGTCTTCAGTACCAAAGGCAGCAGCAAATTGTAGATCGTTGTAGTAATTTGTTTTTGACTGAAACATTTCAAGTAAAGTACTTACATCATGTTCTTTTGCATATTCATAAATATTTTGGTTGTCGGGCGTGTCTGTTTCAAGAGTGCAGTAAGATTTAAGGGTTGTGTCTGGATCGGCTAGTTTTATTAATAAATCTCTGGAAACAAAGTATAGTAGTAATTGTTTAAATAAAGATTTATACTCAAAACGATCACAATAGCTAAACAGCTCTTCTTTTGAATCATCAACGACGTTTATATCAAAGATTTGTGATTTTTCACACAATTTATTTGCCACTGCAAATGATCGACTAACCATGGCATAATCTAATGGTCCACAACTTAAAAATTCATCTTTAGTATTTTCAATTTTATCAGATGGAATATCTTCTATTAGATTTACTAGGTCATCCTGCACGATCAAATTTGTTTCAAACCCTCGTGGATGATAAACTCCATATTGCGCTATTATATGGACAGCAGTTCTCCCTCCTTCATCAACTTTATTTATAGCGTCGGGATTGAATTTAATTATATGTGCGGCTTCTTCTATTTTCCCACTAATAACAGCCAAATGTAAAGGGCAATTCCTTGTCACAAGTCTGTCAAAAACGTTAAACAAGAAACCATACATTTGCCCAAATCTTTCTTTTAATAAACATGGAATTGTCTCCTTAATTGTCTTATTTCTACTGTTAATGTTTTCTGAGAGCCATCGAGCAGCCAAGTACTCAGCAAATGTGCGATGCACAAAATTTACATTGAATTTTTCTATGGCACCAGTTTTATTTTGTTCGACTACTATCACACCTTCTCTTTGCAAGAATTCTATTTTGTGCTGTTTATCTTCATAATATTCAGCTAACAGTTCGTCTAAGTTTAAGTCACCTAAATCCCTCTTATCAAACAACGTTTTCAATGCAAAAAGTTGTTGATGTTTTTCAAAAAAAATTCGCATCTCTTTTACACCAATGCCGAATTTACTGCAAAGTATATCATTTTTGTCGCGAATAAATTTATCGTACAAATATAGAAGATCAAATTTATCATTCAAATTGATGATTCCTGTACTGAGCGAAATCTTACATTCGTTTTTAAATACATCCGCTAGCAATTTTGTTTGTAAAGGAATTCCAGTGAACTCGCAATCTCTATCCTTTAAATTAGTCCTGGCAGCTCCCAATAATTTATCTACAAATTCTTTTATAGTTTTTAATTGGTTTTGTTCCACGATGAGCTGGCTGAAATATTTAATTAAAAAACTTTTCTGATCTTCCAAACAAAATGGCTTTATAGTGTTTGAAATTATATCAAATTTGTCTTCCAAGTGTTGTTTCATTACAGGACGTGTTGTTAGCCAAATGGCAATACCTTCGTCATGCAAAGTTTTTGCAATATCAGTTACCTCATCTTTGTATGAAATAGAAATTTCATCAAACCCATCCAACAATATAAGAATTTTTTTTTTATTTAATAATTTTTCAAAAATTGCTTTAGACAGTGTTATGTTGTTGCAACCATATTGTTTGAAGATTACATCATTAAAATAATTTATATGATCGAGACCTTTCAAATCCGAATTTCGCCGAAATTTTTCATAATAGTCATAATGTTCATTTAAGTTGATTCTAATTACCCACATGTTTGGGGGAGCCTTCAGAGCAATAAAATCTAACAACATAGATTTACCCATTCCAGGACATGCATTTATAATACGTGTAGTTTTTAAAATATCACTTTTGATTTCGTCGTTCAAATCAATCCAAAAGTCATCAACGTCTTGTGCAAGTTTTAGTTGTTTGTTTACTGTTAGAGTATTGTGTAGACTTTTCGGTTCAATTATTTGGTGGGGACGAATGTTTTCTGTACTCCCTAACGATTCCTTCCACTGGACGTAATCATCACAGCAATAGCTTAGTCGATGAACTGGTTCGTTTTCAAATGGCAGTTTAAAATTGTTATCTTCAGTTAAAATTATGTTGTTTTCGTTACTTAAATCAATGTATTTCAATTCATAGTTTATTACATCATGAAAACCTATTTTGCCACCGGTATTATGTACTACAAAAACATCTTGTAATTGCTTCAGCATTTGGGCTTCATAGATGACTTTAGATAGGCTTCTGTTTATGAAACATTCATTAAGTGGTTCATATACGTTCCCAATATTAAAATCACCCAATAGAATATGAATTATGTCTTTGCATTTAATGTACTCGTACATGGATTTATCGATAAGACTCTCAAGCGAAATAGAAGATCTTCCTTGCAAATTCACACTTAAATTTAGAACCTTAACTCGATCTTCATTCTCTAAATTTTTTAGCGTTACAAAGTGTTTTGGCACATCTGTTATATTAAGCGTAGAATCCTGTGATCTGTTTATTATAATAACCTTTAGAATGTACTTGAATAATTTAAGAATTTTTCTTATAATTTTAAGCTGTTCCTCGTTGTCTATTTCGAGAAGCAATGGAAGTGTGTTGTTGAACCACAGACATTTATAGATGTCAAACATAGTTATATTTCTATTATTCCCGACAAATTTAAGTATTAGTGGTTTGAGTTTGTTGTGCTCTTTATAGAACAGGTCTTGAGCTTTCCCGGATAAATCTTCACTCCAAGTGTTTACGTTAGTATAACACCTGACTTTATTCCCAATGTATTGTTTTAAAAACATAATAACTGCTTCATCTGAATCAACAACAATTATGGTTTTATTGGCAATTAATTCATTCCAAATGAACGTCTGTGGAGAATCATAAAGTGTGGACAAATCCTTAGTAAGATTTATCTTGTATGGCTCTAAAATTATCTCGCTCAATTTATTAATTACATCATCTTTCGTGAGTGTAAGATGAATTTTTGTGTCTTTATCTTCGCTACCTATTTCACTTTCTTTAATCCAGATTTTTATAAAAGCTAGAAATTTATCAGCAACTTCCTTATAGTCTATATGAACCGTTGAAAATCCCATTATTTCTTTTATTTCTTTTTTTATGAATTTATCCGCATTTCTGGCGTTGGTTTGATTTGTAAATAAAACTAACTCTTGCAAAAAATCACCATCATAATTTAACTTGCTATGGCTGTGGTCAAATTTATAAATATTTTCCTTCCCATTATCACTAGTATTTAAAAAATCCAACTCAGTGATGTCATGTACATTTGATAAAAATTCACATTTGTCTACACCCTTGTTGGTAAAAAGCACAAATACTATCTTATTAACCCTGCGCAAGTGCTCAATGATTTCCGATGCGTTTTCGGTAGAACTATGAATTGCCCGTTTTAAATTTAGATACCCTGTACAATATTTAGATAGAGAAAAGTCTTCTTTCCATTTTTTTCTTTTTCCAACTGAACTTTTTGCTGTAAATAAAAAGTCACTTTGAGTTATGTTCTTTGGAGTTTCTTGATGTTTTAACTGTATCATGTAGGCAGTCGAGTTGTCATTAGAATTCTGTTTGTACAAGACGATGTCATCGAAATCACCCACTTGGTCCATGTTGCTTCCTAGCCACATAGCCTTGGTGTCTTTCATTGCAATACAACGCAGAGATAAAAGAGCTGTGATTCTGATTTCATAATCTCTGCCTGAATCGTCTGAGCCAGGACGTCTTGGATAATTCTGTAAAAACATATCATTAGCATTGTTAATTGTAACGTAATTGTGGCTGTATCCACGTCTGACGTGGATTTACTTTAATTCTTGTCCAGCCCATTATGTAATGTAGCCATGCATAGACGTGGATTGTAACATACACGTCCTGATCATGATTATTTTTCTTCCTTGATAACAGTACCATAATTATCAGTTTTTCCACCGTGTGTATTTTGCTGCACCTACGGCGCTGCCATTATCGGTAAAATCATCTCAAGGAGCATAAACAGTAGCATTCCAGCATATACACAATTAAAAACAATTTAATATAAAACCATGTACACCATTCAATACAAAAAAAATTTAAAAAACGTTTAAATTTAATATGAAAACATATTCATCAGCTAGCAGCTCCGAACCGGAGTCAAAATAAATCCACGTCGGACATGGATATACTCAGTATTTTTAAAACGCCATTTTAATTAGTTTTGTGCTCGGTTTTGTACCAATATGTAAATTTTATAGCAGTAGAAAATAAGAGAGAGTTGAATTTTTTACAAACTTCAGTAAGAGTAGTAATATACAGCGGATATAAAGGGCACATCCACTAATATTACAATAAAAAGTTGGCAAAGCAGTTTGTTTGGCGTTTGTCAAACTAAAAAACAAACAAACTATATTTTAACGTTTTTCAAAAGTAATTTATCTTACATTTCTAACCCCAACAGTTACTATACATATAATATCAGAATACTAGCCTTTAGCTGCACGCATAGTTCTGACAAGTGGTGAGTCATTACTCATATATTCTTCATGAAATAAAGGAAGAAATAGATTTTTTATAAATCAATGAGTACGTTTATCTCGACGACTCCATCGGATGGAAACTCCATCCGATCGTGTCCATCCACTTGAATTTTGCGAGATAAACCGTTAAGCGTGAAACTTCGATCGGATGCGACACCTAAATTCAATCCGGGAGTTTTGTGGGCTTGAATTGAGTGAAGTGGATGCAAGCGTAAGATTTTCACGACACAAACATGATTGACTTGAGTTGACAGATCAGATGTTTTATGTATACCTAAGTTCATGTAGATATAGTTTCCCGCCAACTGTTTGTGAGGTTTAGGATACGTGTGTAGCACGTTGATTTCTTGATTATAGGTGTAAAATAAATAAAATTATAAAAATAAAAATCTCAATGAATAAAGATATTAATCTTAAATGTTACTGTATCTTCTATAAAATATTACAATATTTGTATTAAATATTTGTTTTTCTTTCCCTTTGAAGTGCATCAATTTTTGCTCTGTGCCTTTGACGCCACTTCACGAAAAATACAGTATTATTAAAAAGATTGCACATTAATAACTGCAGATGGAAAAGCATAAACATAGTAGTTGCTTTCTTTGGTAATAATTTCATTATAATTATAAACAAAAATACCGCGCAAACTTTTAAAGAAATGAGGTTATGTACAATCGGAAAGTTAAGCAATGTGAAGTTGGCTTAACGATAGCGCTGTCTTCGTCTTCTGTTGCATTCGTCACTTTTCAATTGCAGCGGACTAATGTAAGGATTCATTAATCCGCTAAAGTGGATACCGACATATACACTTTAGTTTGAAATAAGGATTGACTCGACACGATCGGATGGAGTTTCCATCCGATGGAGTCGTCGAGATAAACGTAGTCAATGGGTAGTAACGTAGATTGGCAGCTGAAACGTGGGGTGAGGGAGAAGAGCGCCTCTAAAAGCGATTGCATCTGAAAAATAAGTGTAAAGTTACTGGTATTTTACGTTTATTAAATATACCTAACAGCATTAATTTCTAAATTTCATAGAAGGCGTCACAGAAATTAGATGAATATGGTAAAACACAAAAGATAGCCCAATCCTTAGCTTGCCTAACTAATAAAATTAAAAAAAAATGTGTGGCCATTTTGTAAAAAATAATTCTTTCCAAAAAATTTAAAAAAAGTTTGAAAATTTTGAAAACAGTTTTTTAATTTTCGAAAATAATTTTTTTACCTTTCTGGGGATATTACTATCATGCTTTATGCGTACCAGCCGGTTTATTTTTAAGTAAACAGCTGCTTGTCAAAACAAAAAAACGATATGAGGGGGGGGGGATGACCCAGGAGATGATCATTCTACAAATAATTTATTTTATATTATTATTTGTAAGGTGTTTTATTATTAATGTGTTATGGCCCAACATTGACAAAAATAATATCTCTCTACTCTTACCACTGTACGTAGAGATAGAGCATAGCTGCATAATAGCAACATTATAAAAACATACTACATGATATACTCTAGCTTTCATATAATAGTATATTGTACAACGAGCATAGAATAGTACACATTTTCACGAGTATGAAAGGTTGCAGCATGAACCGTAGGCAAATGTTGAAATTCATAGGAGTGAGAAATGGATATTTCATGCGAGTTGTACATTATACTTTTTTTACGACTCTGACTTTGTTGCCGTGTTAGATTATAATTTAAAAATAACTCCAAACGCGTTGACGTTTCTTATAAAAAAAACTTTATCATTTTTGTTGCGTTGCTATGATACCGCTTCATGAAACTCATATCTCACGGGTTGAACTCATATCGCACGAGTTGTCACGGCAACCCGTACGATATGAAAGATAGTCGTAGAAAAAAATGGTAGTAGAAAATTAGTGAGAATCTTTTCATTTATTAAAGTACTGAGTATAAAAAAGAGAATAAAGAAGCAAAAGGCAACAAGTAACTGTGTGTGTGTATTTCAGTCACGCGCGTAATATTGTAAAGTAAACTGATACTACGCTGAATCCAATATTGCAGTATGTAAAAATTAAGATGACAAATTTTTTCTACTATCACTCATGAGCAATTTAGCCCAAACAGAAATTGTTTATCTTTCCTCGTTTGTTAAATAAGGGAAATTTTCCATTTTCAAAAATTCAAAGAAGGCGCCACAAAGAAGCTAGCGGACTAGGACACAAACCAAACTATAGTTATAAAGTTAGAATTATAGTTCTATAAGTCTACAAAATAAAAAAAAATCCTGTGGCCCGTTTTTGAGCAGTATGTTTTTGAAAACTTAAAAATTTTGGTATATTTTTAACTTCACGGTTTTAGTAGTTCGAAAAGCAGTAGCTTATAACAGTGTGTACCCTTACAACATTTCCAATATCAAATTTCATCCCGATCTGATGACTCGTTTTTGAGTAAATAGGCTTTAAAACTCAAATTTTCATAAATTCATAGAAGGCATTAGAGAGAAAATTGCGAGCTGGGACACGAACCAAATTGCAGCACATTTTAAGCTCCATGAGTTTACAAAATTAAAAAAAATCATGTAGCCAGTTTTTTAGTAATATTTTTTTTTGTTTCCGTAATTTTGAAATATTTCAAAATTTTTAAATTAATAAAAATTTGCAAAAAAGATGGTACTATGCCGTGGCGGTTTCTCCATTGGGTCAAATGGTCATTGACCTCCCAATGCATTAAGAAAAAAAATTTTTTGTTTGAGTACATAATATATTACACACTATAAAATTTAAAAAAATATTTTATAGTTAACGTTTGTATGAGATTTCAATGCGAGAACGTTTATTAAAGAGCTGCCACAGGATCCGAAAACCTTTGAATGTTTGAATATCGCGCGCGCGTTAAGCGAATCTATGCGAGGGTCATATGGCTGTTTGTCCACAGTTCAGCTATACGCCACCGAATAAAGCCGCCGGCTTAAGAGGCCTTTAAATGAATAAGAGTGAAATAGAAAGCTGATTGCGGGAAAATTCAGGTTACACAAGCTAAAAAAGGAAAGAAGCTGGTGTGCATTAGAGACCTCAGGGTCGATGACCCCAGTTTCTGATTAAATGAGTAGAATGACAGCGCATGCTAATCACGTGTAGTTAGTGTATTTCTTCACACGTTCGTTTTATGTTGGTATGACACAAGGTTAGTACCAAACTTCCTTTGTGTAGAAATAATCGGGGATTTTTTCGTAGATCGGTTTTGTCTGTGACATTTTCTTGTGTAGTAAATCATAATTGTGTAGTAAATCTTAATTTAGTGCTATAAAATGTCTGTGCAAAAAATAATGGAACTTAAAGCTCAACGTGGTTTGAAGTTTGAAGAACGTTTGAAGTTAAAAGAAAACGGTCGTCCACAACCAACCCTAATTATTAAACAAATAACATTGTATAGAAATAAAGAGGTTAACAGGTATTTTAATGAGTCAATTGAATGAGTTTATTGAATTGGATTTGTGGATGTGATATAAGAAACGCTTTCTTCTGTTTCCCGTGGTTGTTATTCTGCGATGACGGAATGTGGTGTAAAAACGGCGTGATTGACTTAAAACATTTAAAAATTAAAGTAGAAAAACATTTTTTATCAGCAAATCATATGAAACATTGTATGAATTTTGCCACACTTAGTAATGTGGATATCAGATTGCAACTAGACCGTGCTTATCGATAATCTATTAAAGATTTTAAGAAAATGTTGATAAAAATATGAATATTTTAAATAAAATTATAGATTCCATAAAGTGTTGTGGAGTAATATAGAAAAAAATGTTACGCATTACATTCTTAATAATTTCGTGCCAGCTGCTCCATCGTGCAGAAAAAGAAATAAAATAAATGAAAATTCAAAACTTCCAATTGCAGTAGAAATTTGCGACATAATTGCATCGGAGGTTGAACATAGATTTATATTTTCTAATCATTTAATTGTTTCGCAGTTATTTCAAGCAAATAAATTCGAGGAGTACAAAAAATGTTTTCCACAAACTGTTTTTAAATTAGTCAAGACTAGTTACACCGTTATAAACGATTTAAAATTAAAAACCGAACTAGAAGGAGGATTTTTATGAAAGTGCTGGTGCTGTTAATACTACAATTATTTATAAACAATAATCTTTGTCAGACTTTTACCGAGAGTGTAAAACTTATTAAAATTTTGTGTATTTGCCGATGATAATGGTGTAAAGCGAGCGTTGCTTCTCTATTTTAAAAAGAAAAACACATTTTTGCGTAACACGATAGGGCAAGAAAGGTTAAGTGCGTTAGCTATGTTAAGCATCGAAAAATCGTTAATTAATGACATTCACAATTTTAATGAACTAGTGATAATCGTTTTTCCAACGTGGAATGAAGGATCGACTTGAAATATAAGTCTACCTAAAATTTGGCTGGGTAAGTACATTTTTATCGAAAAATATTTCAAAATGACCCCCCAGCACGCCACACCACGAGCCGCCACTGGTACTATGACAGTTTAATGATAGCTGCAAGGCCATTTGCTCTAAAGTTAGTATATGTAGTACTCAAATGTTATATGGGATATACACTGTGTCTATAAAGTAACCCCCCCCCCCTAACTAACTTTTGAACGACTTAATATTTTACTACAAAATTTGGTGTGCTTTAATGGGAAATTAAATACTATTTTTTAGCTCATAATTAAATAATGTAGCATTCAAAATGGCGGCTGGGCGCCATTTTGAAATTTTTTTTTAAATAGAAAGGGGGATCGAGTGGCACCTCATTTGAAAGGTCTTTTAGTTCTGCGTCTGATCCTAGAGTTTCAAAGAAAAATATTTAGCCATAACAAAATGCCAAACGTTTGAAGTAAAGAAGTCTATTAACGAAAACTAAGAATTAAAGCAAAAACAAATGAAATTAAGTGTTCGAAATGTTCACCATTCACTTCTTGGCACATAAAAAGTCGGTTATGACATTCCTGCCTTACATTTTCATAAGATTCTGGAGTGATATTTCTGCAAACTTCTGTAATGCGTTTTTACAGAAATGTCACTCCAGAAACTTATGAAAATGTAAGGCAGGAATGTCATAACCGACTTTTTATGTGCCAAGAAGTGAATGGTGAACATTTCGAACACTTAATTTCATTTGTCTTGCTTTAATTCTTAGTTTTTTTTAATAGACTTCTTTACTTCAAACGTTTGTCATTTTGTTATGGCTAAATATTTTTCTTTGAAACTCTAGGATCAGACGCAGAACTAAAAGACCTTTCAAATGAGGTGCCACTCGACCCCCCTTTCTATTTAAAAAAAAAATTTAAAATGGCGCCCAGCCGCCATTTTGAATGATACATTATTTAATTATGAGCTAAAAAATAGTATTTAATTTCCCATTAAAGCACACCGAATTTTGTAGTAAAATATTAAGTCGTTCAAAAGTTAGTTAGGGGGGGGGGGTTACTTTATGGACACAGTGTATATATTTTCATAATCAGAAAATCTATTTCTAAAATAACCAGATAATTTTATATGTATGTAAAAATCACTAAAATGGTTAGCTTACAAGTGAGCCAGTATTTAATTAAATAACACAAAAAAGCAGCATTCATAAATTACTACACTACCAGGTGTTATCTTTTATTTTAAGAATGAATTTAAAATACTCCTTTTGTAAAATTTGGTTAACTCTTGCATTAAATTCCTAAAGTCTAATATAATGACTCAAAATTTCCTGGCAATTCCAGAGTTAGCAATATTAGTATTAAGATTATTTTAATATTAGGTACCCCCTAAAAGCAGGAGGAAGTACTGTAATATTTTGTATTAGGAAATATTTATTCTGAAAAATACACGTTGTAAATACCTACTTATTTTAAATACGCATTCCTAATGTAGCACTGATTAATTTCAAAACCGTGCCAGCGAATCAGATACTTTGAAGTAGCGGAATAATACAAACTAATAATAATGATTACTCACTATTTGTAGTAACGGCTAAAAAAATCCAAATTAGTAATAAAATAGAACCGAGTGTCAAGGATAATTAACTGCATGCTAAATGAAATTGGTCTTAGCGGAGGCTGAGAACTTTTATTCGTGGACCGCAACAGCAACCAAGGTAATTAATTCTCCTTTTATACAGGTGCATAATCTACCTGGTGGTTTCTTTCAAGCTGACTAGGACGTATGTAGGTCTTCCTACTACTATTCACTGTCTGTTCATGTTTTTTCAAAATGAAATATCACCTGAAAAGCATTTTAAAAAAAACTCAAAATGACTATTTAAAAAATAATCTAGCATTGAAGTTTATAGTAATTTTAATTACCTACTTAGTTTCAAGTTTATATTTTATTATTAAGTGCCAAGTTTGATATTTTTGCTCTGTATGACTGTTTAACTTGTGTAGTTTCGAAGTGAGGTTAAGATCACGTTACGATGTGTTTTACTTTGCGCTGTGGCTGTACGTCCGCCGGCGGAACCATAATTTGACAGCGTTAGGCTAAGCACATAGTGGAGCGGAGAGCAACGCAGCAAGCAGCGCAGAGAGCAAAGCGGCGAAAACAAACAAATGATAATAGGTTGTCTAGCACATAGTGACGAGCAATGCGCAGATGCAGCAGCGCTGCTAATAAAGAGCAAAGCGACGAGTTCAAGCAGGTTTGATTTCTTCGCTTTGCTCGTGTGTTTCTGCGACTGTTCTCTCTGTGTTTATACATTGCAAAATGGATGTTGAACGATTTATAATATAATATAATCAAAAGTCGAGATATTCATTCGAAAATAGGAATGAAATTTTGCTGGATGTTGTCGAAATTGTTCAAATAAATGATGAAATTCACCTAATCGACGTCTACTCATATTTATTTGGTGTGCACTACAGCTTCTTTTTCCATTTTTCTTTCGTAGTAGATAATACAGTTTTAAAGACGACACTTCAGTTAATAAAAACAAATTCATTTTATTTTAGTTATAAGCTATCAAACATTTGCGTATAAGACAATATCTACTACTACGTCGGCTCTTTCACTGCGAGTATCGCATCCTCACTATGTGCATGCAACTCTTTTGTCAGCTCTTTGCTCGCTTGACGCTTTGCTCTCTGCGCTGCTTGCTGAGTTGCTCTCCGCTCCACTATGTGCTTAGCCTTAGGTACCACAAGTGGATTAACAATTCTGTCGCTTCATTGACAACGAAATTGTGTTGTTCCTAGGAAATATTACGATTTCGAAGAAGGAGTAATATTGCCTTGCTTCAACACAATTGAGTTGGTCAGTGAAAGGCAGAATTATAGAAAATTTTTAATTCAAGAGTGGAATTTTTTAGACTATTCAATTCACATGTCACGTGATTTATACTCGCCAATAAAAATGACGTATTTGCTGTTTTTCGGCCAATGAAAAAAACGATATCGGCAATTCCACCGGTGGGAATGTCATCGACAATTCCACGAGTGGTTCTAGCGACAATTTTGAGAGCATTTGAAACTCTAAAAATATTCAGATACCAAATTTTGTTAGCTGTCGTCAAGGAAGTGATTCAAGAAGTGCCGGATTTAGATTTTATGTGGCCTTAGGCTATAAATAAGTATGAGGCCCTGCTTTCCAAGAGTAACTTACCTAGGATGTGCATTGGGGTAGCTACGGGGGAGGGGGGGGGGCAGAAGGTTATGTCCTACTTTAATGTTTAAGTCTTCTCTGCACTATGTATACTTTTGTTGTATAAGCCTTTTATATTACTATCTGCTGGTATTAAGTCGCAATTTTATTACTTTAAAATACTACACGGTGAAAAAAATATTTTTAAAAGAACGCAACCTGCAAAGGCTCTCACCTCCCAATGATAAGAGCTGCCGGTAGAACAGTAAACAGAACACCTGCCAACAGTTGCACTGCTGCAGCTGCCTAGCTTCAAGTAGTACGCGTGGGGGTGACGTTATCTAAATTACCGGCTATAACAATTTGTTACTAGATTTCTATAATAATTTATCTATACAAGATATCGGTATGTGCATTTGAAAGCTTAAAGACTACCGTCTACTCTGTAATTTTTAACAAAATCACGAATAACGATTATTTAGTGATGTTTATTTAACATGAAATTCCATTGGATTACAATAAATTAGTTTAAGAACAGTTGGCTTTGTTTCTAACACCAAATAGAGTTTGCAAAATTCGCAGAGACCGTAATTCATTCTCCAATCGTGGCTAAATCGAATTGTATAAGAATAATCAAGTAGGTAGAAGCTGCTCCAACCATCGAAAAAATAAGTATTTCATACAGTTCATTTAAGCTGTATTTGGATGATTACAACTGCTAAATGTTAATACTTACTTCTTTAGAATTTTAAATTTTAGCAAGCTTATTTTCTTCTTTATAGAGGCTGTAACATTTTATGTACTACATCGAATCAGACCTGCACTTGATCAGTTTATTGAGGGTTTAAAAACCTTTCATATTTTTGAAAATATGCTAAAATATTGCACATACTTAAAGACAGCCATGTGCAGGATAGGTTGTTGATACCGATGGTTCCAACCAACGACTTATGAACAATAGAATAGTTGGCTACTGGAGAGATTATTTACTTGACTGTGAAGGTAACATTTTTTGTTAGTTGTGTTGGTATGTACCTATCTATATATATATACACTATTTTTTCAATAGAAAACGAATGTGAAGTCACCATAGCCGATGTGCTAAAATTTTGTACTGGAGCCGACTGCATTCCTTCATTAGGTTTTAGTAGCAAGCCTACAGTTAAATTTTTACACGCTGAACAATCACCATACCCAAAAGCAAATACGTGTGCTATAGAGATTTATCTGCCAACAGTATACAATAATTATAAAGAATTTAAAACCAAAATGGATTATGGAATTACCAATGGAATGGTTTTTGGTTTCGCTTAGGCTTAAGTTATATTTGTTTCTATTTTTAAAGAGCAATTCTTAATTTTTGAAAGTATCATCACAGTATACTTATATATACAGTAGCGAAAGCGACCATATAACGCCCGGTAAGCTATAACTAGTGGCGCTCCAAGCGGTCGACAAGTTAAACTATCGTTTAAATTATGGCGGGTTTTAAATTCTAATCCAGTTCGTTGTTGTTACCATATTTTTAATAAGCAAAACAGAAAAATTACGAGCTACATTATATAATGGTTTTTAAATAATACAAAGATAATGCCAGTAATATGATTTATTAACATTTATAAACTGCGAATCTTCAAAATGCAGCGTGCACAAATTGCAGTTTTTATTCAAATATCCAACCTCCTTTTCACGTTAATCTTCACGTCTACAGTTTACAACCCTCTGTTTTGATCGAAAACGACGAGAAAGTTAAACTTTAATGTATTAATATTTATCAGAATTTATTACCTTTTTGGATCTTTGGGAAATTAAAAAAAACTAAGGTTAGGATTCCTTCCTTTGTTGTTTTCGCAGTTTACGGCGGAACATGCGCTCCCTTTTGAGACTCTCATAATAGATTGGTATATCACTAATCACATTTTTATATAAACACTTGCAAACAACTTGAAAATTGTTCTTATAACGTTCAAAAAGCAGAGAAACACTACTACCGTCAGCTGTCAGATTTTAGTGTAACTTGTTCGCCGCTTGGTGCTATAATTACCATAAATGACCTTTACTTTCGCTACTGTATATATAAGTATACTGTGGTATCATCTTAGTTGTACTTGTAATAAAACCATTTTTTGTTTGTTTAATATTAATTATCCAGGGTGTTCTAAAAGGTATGTCACGAATTCGTGTGCATGACTAGTACGTACAAAAATAAGACAAAAAGTTCATATAAACATGAGTCCGGAAATGCTCCCTTACAGAGCTACAGCCCTTTAAAGGTGGTATCCAAAATTCAGCTTCTAATTTATTATCTCCCGAACAGTATTAGGTACGGTGTGACTTGGAGCTCATAATTTTTTTTGCTGTCACTTTTTCGGCAATTTGACATTTTTATTTTTGATTCTTTGAAGAAAATTACGTAAAAAAGTACTCCTGGTAATTTGCCATAGCACCAACAGTTTTTGAGAAAAAAATGTTTTTCGGTATTGCATTGTTACGGAGTAATCCCGAAGAACAAATTTTTCTCAAAAACCGTTGGTGCTATGACAAATTAGTAAGAGTACTTTATTATGTTATTTTCTTCAGAATAGAATAGAAAAAAAGTAAAGTGTCAAATTGCCGAATAGTTGAGGGGGGGCTGTAGCTCCGTAAGGGAGCATTTTGGGACACACGATTACATGGACTTTTTGTCTTATTTTTTTGTACGTACTATTCACGCACACGAAGCCGTGACATACCTTTTATAAACACCCTGTATAGTCGACGTTTCGAACATTACGATTTCAAATTATGTTAATAAATGAATTTTGCACAAGTAAGGAGTTTTTTGCTTTTAAAACGACCGACATAACCCCAAGAAAATTCAAGTTTAACGTAAACAATAATTGCATAAACAATAAATTTTTTTAATGCTTTAAATTTATTTGATTTCAAAAGACGCTGTTTGTAACATATTTTGTAAATTTGTAACATATGTAAAAATCCAAAGTGTGCTGATAACTGTGTTGCCTCTTAGGTATATGGTGCACCACTTCTGGATCACCCTGTGTATTAAAATATTTTCCAAAAATACTTAAACGAGACTCGCTACAAATGCCACCACATCTCAATAAGCATCCATTGGATTGGCGTATGCTAGAGGATCCACAGTTAATGACAAATGTAAATGTTCTTCACTACTTAATGGGTTGCTTATTGCTGATGGTACATCAACATACGGCAAATCTTTATCTAATGCTGAAGGTAGCATTCCTCCTTGAAACCTTGGATTTGCTTCATTGTAATTTTCTCTTATTCCATAATGTATGCAAAATAATTGTAAAGGAGTGTAATTCCTTTCTGCAGAAATCTTGTGACTATTATGTGCTAAAATAAATTGCAGATGATTGTTGATGACGGGTATAAAGACATAATGGAGACAGAATATGTCTGTAGTGTTTTCAGGATTAAGAATGCCTAAAGACTCCATGTTGTAAAACATACTGTAAAAAGCATTAGCTACTTGTTCGTTTACATCTCTGTGCAGTCCCTTCACTCTCTGATTATGAACCGAACTTCCCACTATTACTGGGTTACTACATTCCGGAAATAAAGTGTACATTTTATTCCATATTTTAACATTTTCGCCTCCTTCATCAGTTCTTACTCTCAAAGGGTTGCCATATTTTGGCCTTGCTTTTCGAAGAGAAAGTACTGTATCTGATCTGTTATTGTTTGAACATTGACCAAAAGTAATTAATCTGCTGAATCCATCAATTACCATGTGAATCACAAATCGCCATCTAATCAATTTGTGGATGCCATCGAGATGCCATAGAAAATTTGGCCCTGGTACCGAATATATTCTTCTGATTGGTCTCAGTGAACGAGCTTGTATTCCTGCTTCATCAACTCGCTTTAATGAACTGCGTAAGCGATGTCGTTGAACACATAATCCTTGTGATGTTAAATGCCCTTGCATCATAATCTGGCCAGCAGCGGGAAGTAGCAATTTAATTTCCCTAACAATGCGATCTAGGCTATTGTCTAAATTACTAAAAGTAAAAGAAATACTTAACATTTTAAATTTATTTAATAGTGCCTACTGCCTACCTCACCTACCTATATTTACAAACTAGAATGTTTGCTGCTGCAACACACTTGTACAGCGTTGGCTTTGAAATATTCAAGTTCCTGGCCACCACTGCCTTTGGCAATCCCAATTGCATCATAGTCTGCAACTTTATTTACTCACACTAGTTTATCTGTGGCAAGTCTGCACTATGTAAATTTTCCTTTTGTGAACAGCGATAGCTACACACATTACAAACGAATGGTTTTTCACCAGTGTGAGTTTGAAGGTGGTCCTGTAAATTTCCCTTTTATGAACAGCGATAGCGACACACATTACAAACGAATGGTTTTTTACCACTGTAAGTTCGAAGGTTCCTGGTTCGAAGGGAAGAAAATTTCAAGAAGCACCTTCGAACTCACACTGGTGAAAAACCACACCAGTTTGAGTTCGAAGGTGCCTCTTGAAATTTTCTTTTTGTGAACAGCGATAGCTACACACATTACAAACGAATGGTTTTTCACCAGTGTGAGTTTGAAGGTGGTCCTGTAAATTTCCCTTTTTTGAACAGCGATAGCGACACACATTACAAACGAATGGTTTTTTACCACTGTAAGTTCGAAGGTTCCTGGTTCGAAGGGAAGAAAATTTCAAGAAGCACCTTCGAACTCACACTGGTGAAAAACCACACCAGTTTGAGTTCGAAGGTGCCTCTTGAAATTTTCTTTTTGTGAACAGCGATAGCTACACACATTACAAACGAATGGTTTTTCACCAGTGTGAGTTTGAAGGTGGTCCTGTAAATTTCCCTTTTTTGAACAGCGATAGCGACACACATTACAAACGAATGGTTTTACACCACTGCGAGTTCGAAGGTGGTCCTGTAAATTTTCCTTTTGTGAACAGCGATAGCTACACACATTACAAACGAATGGTTTTTTACCGCTGTAAGTTCGAAGGTTCCTGGTTTGAAGGGAAGAAAATTTCAAGAAGCACCTTCGAACTGACACTGGTGAAAAACCACACCAGTTTGAGTTCGAGGGTGCCTCTTGAAATTTTCTTTTTGTGAACAGCGATAGCTACACACATTACAAACGAATGGTTTTTGACCAGCGTGAGTTCGAAGGTGCTTCTTGAAATTTTCCTTTTGTGAACAGCAATAGCTACACACATTACAAACGAATGGTTTTTTACCACTGTAAGTTCGAAGGTTCCTGGTTCGAAGGGAAGAAAATTTCAAGAAGTACCTTCGAACTCACACTGGTGAAAAACCACACCGGTTTGAGTTCGAAGGTGCCTCTTGAAATTTTCTTTTTGTGAACAGCGATAGCTACACACATTACAAACGAATGGTTTTTCACCAGTGTGAGTTTGACGGTGGTCCTGTAAATTTCCCTTTTTTGAACAGCGATAGCTACACACATTACAAACGAATGGTTTTACACCACTGTGAGTTCGAAGGTGGTCCTGTAAATTTTCCTTTAGTGAACAGCGATAGCTACACACATTACAAACGAATAGTTTTTTACCACTATAAGTTCGAAGGTTCCTGGTTCGAAGGGAAGAAAATTTCAAGAAGCACCTTCGAACTTACACTGGTGAAAAACCACACCAGTTTGAGTTCGAAGGTGCCTCTTGAAATTTTCTTTTTGTGAACAGCGATAGCTACACACATTACAAACGAATAGTTTTTCACCAGTGTGAGTTTGAAGGTGGTCCTGTAAATTTCCCTTTTTTGAACAGCGATAGCTACACACATTACAAACGAATGGTTTTACACCACTGTGAGTTCGAAGGTGGTCTTGTAAATTTTCCTTTTGTGAACAGCGATAGCTACACACATTACAAACGAATGGTTTTTTTACTGCTGTAAGTTCGAAGGTTCCTGGTTCGAAGGGAAGAAAATTTCAAGAAGTACCTTCGAACTCACACTGGTGAAAAACCACACCGGTTTGAGTTCGAAGGTGCCTCTTGAAATTTTCTTTTTGTGAACAGCGATAGCTACACACATTACAAACGAATGGTTTTTCACCAGTGTGAGTTTGAAGGTGGTCCTGTAAATTTCCCTTTTTTGAACAGCGATAGCTACACACATTACAAACGAATGGTTTTACACCACTGTGAGTTCGAAGGTGGTCCTGTAAATTTTCCTTTAGTGAACAGCGATAGCTACACACATTACAAACGAATGGTTTTTCACCAGTGTGAGTTTGAAGGTGGTCCTGTAAATTTCCCTTTTTTGAACAGCGATAGCGACACACATTACAAACGAATGGTTTTACACCACTGCGAGTTCGAAGGTGGTCCTGTAAATTTTCCTTTTGTGAACAGCGATAGCTACACACATTACAAACGAATGGTTTTTTACCGCTGTAAGTTCGAAGGTTCCTGGTTCGAAGGGAAGAAAATTTCAAGAAGCACCTTCGAACTGACACTGGTGAAAAACCACACCAGTTTGAGTTCGAGGGTGCCTCTTGAAATTTTCTTTTTGTGAACAGCGATAGCTACACACATTACAAACGAATGGTTTTTGACCAGCGTGAGTTCGAAGGTGCTTCTTGAAATTTTCCTTTTGTGAACAGCAATAGCTACACACATTACAAACGAATGGTTTTTTACCACTGTAAGTTCGAAGGTTCCTGGTTCGAAGGGAAGAAAATTTCAAGAAGTACCTTCGAACTCACACTGGTGAAAAACCACACCGGTTTGAGTTCGAAGGTGCCTCTTGAAATTTTCTTTTTGTGAACAGCGATAGCTACACACATTACAAACGAATGGTTTTTCACCAGTGTGAGTTTGAAGGTGGTCCTGTAAATTTCCCTTTTTTGAACAGCGATAGCTACACACATTACAAACGAATGGTTTTACACCACTGTGAGTTCGAAGGTGGTCCTGTAAATTTTCCTTTAGTGAACAGCGATAGCTACACACATTACAAACGAATAGTTTTTTACCACTATAAGTTCGAAGGTTCCTGGTTCGAAGGGAAGAAAATTTCAAGAAGCACCTTCGAACTTACACTGGTGAAAAACCACACCAGTTTGAGTTCGAAGGTGCCTCTTGAAATTTTCTTTTTGTGAACAGCGATAGCTACACACATTACAAACGAATAGTTTTTCACCAGTGTGAGTTTGAAGGTGGTCCTGTAAATTTCCCTTTTTTGAACAGCGATAGCTACACACATTACAAACGAATGGTTTTACACCACTGTGAGTTCGAAGGTGGTCTTGTAAATTTTCCTTTTGTGAACAGCGATAGCTACACACATTACAAACGAATGGTTTTTTACCGCTGTAAGTTCGAAGGTTCCTGGTTCGAAGGGAAGAAAATTTCAAGAAGTACCTTCGAACTCACACTGGTGAAAAACCACACCGGTTTGAGTTCGAAGGTGCCTCTTGAAATTTTCTTTTTGTGAACAGCGATAGCTACACACATTACAAACGAATGGTTTTTCACCAGTGTGAGTTTGAAGGTGGTCCTGTAAATTTCCCTTTTTTGAACAGCGATAGCTACACACATTACAAACGAATGGTTTTACACCACTGTGAGTTCGAAGGTGGTCCTGTAAATTTTCCTTTAGTGAACAGCGATAGCTACACACATTACAAACGAATGGTTTTTCACCAGTGTGAGTTTGAAGGTGGTCCTGTAAATTTTCCTTTTGTGAACAGCGATAGCTACACACATTACAAACGAATGGTTTTACACCACTGTGAGTTCGAAGGTGGTCCTGTAAATTTCCCTTTTTTGAACAGCGATAGCTACACACATTACAAACGAATGGTTTTACACCACTGTGAGTTCGAAGGTGGTCCTGTAAATTTTCCTTTAGTGAACAGCGATAGCTACACACATTACAAACGAATGGTTTTTCACCAGTGTGAGTTTGAAGGTGGTCCTGTAAATTTTCCTTTTGTGAACAGCGATAGCTACACACATTACAAACGAATAGTTTTTTACCACTATAAGTTCGAAGGTTCCTGGTTCGAAGGGAAGAAAATTTCAAGAAGCACCTTCGAACTTACACTGGTGAAAAACCACACCAGTTTGAGTTCGAAGGTGCCTCTTGAAATTTTCTTTTGTGAACAGCGATAGCTACACACATTACAAACGAATGGTTTTTCACCAGTGTGAGTTTGAAGGTGGTCCTGTAAATTTCCCTTTTTTGAACAGCGATAGCTACACACATTACAAACGAATGGTTTTACACCACTGTGAGTTCGAAGGTGGTCCTGTAAATTTTCCTTTTGTGAACAGCGATAGCTACACACATTACAAACGAATGGTTTTTTACCGCTGTAAGTTAGAAGGTTCCTGGTTCGAAGGGAAGAAAATTTCAAGAAGTACCTTCGAACTCACACTGGTGAAAAACCACACCGGTTTGAGTTTGAAGGTGCCTCTTGAAATTTTCTTTTTGTGAACAGCGATAGCTACACACATTACAAACGAATGGTTTTTCACCAGTGTGAGTTTGAAGGTGGTCCTGTAAATTTCCCTTTTTTGAACAGCGATAGCTACACACATTACAAACGAATGGTTTTACACCACCCTACTGAAAATCACCTCAGTTGCCTCATAAAACCTCATACAAAATGAACCTGGTTGTTTCAAAAACCGCATAAAACCATATACAACCTGATGAAAACATTATCAGGTTATATGAGGTTTCTATATATATTTTCAGTAGGGCACTGTGAGTTCGAAGGTGGTCCTGTAAATTTTCCTTTTGTGAACAGCGATAGCTACACACATTACAAACGAATGGTTTTTTACCGCTGTAAGTTCGAAGGGAAGAAAATTTCAAGAAGCACCTTCGAACTGACACTGGTGAAAAACCACACCAGTTTGAGTTCGAGGGTGCCTCTTGAAATTTTCTTTTTGTGACCAGCGATAGCTACACACATTACAAACGAATGGTTTTTCACCAGTGTGAGTTTGAAGGTGGTCCTGTAAATTTTCCTTTTGTGAACAGCGATAATTACACACATTACAAACGAATGGTTTTTTACCACTGTAAGTTCGAAGGTTCCTGGTTCGAAGGGAAGAAAATTTCAAGAAGCACCTTCGAACTCACACTGGTGAAAAACCACACCAGTTTGAGTTCGAAGGTGCCTCTTGAAATTTTCTTTTGTGAACAGCGATAGCTACACACATTAAAAACGAATGGTTTTTCACCAGTGTGAGTTTGAAGGTGGTCCTGTAAATTTTCCTTTTGTGAACAGCGATAGCTACACACATTACAAACGAATGGTTTTTTACCACTGTAAGTTCGAAGGGAAGAAAATTTCAAGAAGCACCTTCGAACTCACACTGGTGAAAAACCACACCGGTTTGAGTTCGAAGGTGCCTCTTGAAATTTTCTTTTTGTGAACAGCGATAGCTACACACATTACAAACGAATGGTTTTTTACCACTGTAAGTTCTATTAATCTTTACATGTAGAAATAAAACAACCTGAAGCTTCAAGCGATTCTCACAGACTACTACTTTATTTATCGTAAAACATATTACTTAGAATAGATGGCGCTACATGTGTCAAAGTTTAATTTTATTATGCTTTTGATTACAACAACACCCCCACTATCAAAACCTCTATAAAATTCAACTACCCACTTTGTTCTAGCCCCATCTCTAAAAATTTGTAATGCTTTTCTGTTCCCAAGCCTTTGGTTAACATATCGGCAGGCATTTCATTTGTCGGCATATATTTTAAAACAATTTGCTTATTCGAAACCACTTCTCTAATAAAGTGATGCCGCACATCTATGTGTTTAGACCTTTTATGGTAAGTATGATTTGCAGACAAATTTATCGCAGTCTGATTATCATTGTAGAGTGGAATACATAGCATGTCACCCGTTAATTCATACAACAAACCTTTTAAATAAATGGCTTCTTTAGCAGCCTCTGATATTGCCATATATTCTGCCTCTGTACTACTGAGAGCGACAGTTTTCTGTTTGTTGCTTTCCCAAGAAATCAAGGAACCACATAATTTAAATACGTATCCTGTATATGACTTTCTATCTAATACATTATTGCCCCAATCGGCGTCTACAAAACCAACTAGTTCCTTACATTCTTTCGAAAACCTCAAACAATATGATTTAGTATGTTTCAAATACCTTAGGACACGTTTTACACATTTCCAATGTGTTTCATTATTTGAATTATTAAATTGGCTCAAAAAACTAACACTAAAGGCTATATCTGGCCTTGTAAGAACAGCCAAGTACATTAAGCTACCAATCAAACGCTGATAAGGTATTTCTTTTGAAACAACATGGTTATTTGATTCAAAATTTAACTTACTTTCTATGGGTGTTTTTACTACTTTACAATCAGTCATATTATAATTTTTCAATAACTGATCTATATAATTTTCTTGACTTAAGGTCAAAACCCCATTATCATATTTTACTTCCATGCCTAAGCATTCCTTTACTTTACCTAAATCTTTAATTTTAAATCTAGAACTTAATTCCCCTTTTAAAAAACAAGTTTCCTTAGCATTGTTTGAAAAAACAAAAAAATCGTCAACATATAAAGCTACAATTGTATACAGATTATTTTCTTTCTTTATGAAAATACAAGGCTCATACTGAGACCTTAAATAACCTAGCTCTAATAAAACATCATTAACTCTGTCATTCCAAGCCTTGGATGACTGTTTAAGACCATATATGGCTTTATTTAATCTCAAAACTTTATTTTTGTCTACACTTATGAAACCTTCTGGTATTTTCATAAAGACTTTCTCCTTCAACAAACCGTTAAGAAAAGCTGTCTTGACATCTAAATGAAAAATGTCTAAATCTAATTTTACAGACAAAGAAAAAAGTAATCTCAAGGTCGAGTGTCGCACTACTGGTGAAAAAGTTTCTGTATAATCCACACCTTCCTTCTGGGTAAAACCCTTCGCCACTAATCGTGCACGATACCTCACTTCACCTTCACTATTCACCTTCTTTTTGAAAACCCACTTGCAGTCAACTATTGTAGAATTTTTTGGTAAATCTACTAGATCCCATGCACTATTTTCTTCGAAAGACTCCAATTCCTCCTCAATTGCTCGCCTCCATTCAGCTCCATCTGGCCTTGAAAGGGCTTCCGAGACACTAACTGGGTCACTTTCTAAATTCACTACTTCACTACTCATGTAAGTCACAAAATCTGGGTCAACTTTTGGTTTCTGTGGTCTTTGTGATCTTCTAAGAGTTTCTGGTACTTCTACATTTATGTCGGGACTGAAATCACTTCCATTACTTAGTAATTCTTCCTCTTCTAAAATACTTTCCTCATCTAAAGTACTTTCTTCTTCTAAAGTACTTTCTACTTCTATTGGAGGGACTGATTCAGTTTCTTCCCCCACTGAATCTGACGTGTTTCTCCTCTTTAGCACTGTTTTCTATCACAACACTTATTTCCTTATCTTCCATCACGATTACATCTCGACTAACAACAACTTTACCTGTATTAGGGTTGTATAGTCTGTAGCCTTTTGTTGTCTCGCAATAACCTACTAAAATGTGTTTTATTGCCTTCTTATCCCACTTTCTTCTATTTTCTTTAGGAACGTGCACCATGGTTGTACTACCAAACACTCTCAAATGGCTGATATCTGGTTTATTGCCTGTCCAAAGTTCATAAGGGGTCTTTGAGATACCTGAAGCTACAGACCTGTTCTTTAAATAAATTGCTGTATGTACTGCTTCTGCCCAAAACCGCTTTTCTACACTCTTATCAAAGAGCAAACATTTTGCCTTTTCAACAATGGCACGGTTCAGTCTTTCTGCCAAACCGTTCTGTTCTGGCGAATGGCTATTAGTCTTTCGATGAATTATGCCGTTTTCTCTTAAAAATTTTTCAAACTCTTTGCTACAATACCCCCACCATTATCTGTCCTTAACACTTTAATTTGTTTACTTTGCTGTTTTTCAACAAAACTCTTAAAATCTTGAAATTTTTCAAAAACTTCATCCTTCTGTTTCAAGAAATAGACAAAAGACATTCTGCTAAAGTCATCTGTTAGGGTTAAAAAATACTTAGACCCCCCTAACGATCTTGTCTCCATAGGACCGCAAACATCACTGTGCACTACTTCTAGTAATCCCCCAGCTCTACTGCCTTTGTTTGGAAAAGGTAATCGCGTCTGCTTACCCTCGCAGCACACTTCACAATTTTTCTTTTCAATGTTTATTGGTTCTTTGCATACGAGTCCGTTTACTAAGCTGTTCATTTTGTTTAAATAACTGCTATTTACGTGACCTAGCCGCCTATGCCATGTTTCACCTGTGACATCAGCTGTTGTTGCTAAAAGACATTCTTCTACAATGTTTAATTTATAAACACCATTAATTAGATCTGCTGTGGCCACTAACTGGTTTTTATTATTGAAAATTCTGCAACATTTACCTTCAAACTTCACTGAATTCCCATTGTTTATCAACTGGCTTACTGACAGTAAGTTTGCTGTAATGTTTGGTACACATAAAATGTCTTTAACTATTATTTCAAAACGGTCTTTTCCGACAACAGTTTTTATTTCCACATCACCTGAACATTTTACTGGTACCTTCATTTTGTTAGCAACCATAATTTCAGAGATACCTGTGTTAAAACTTTTGTTTTTAACCCACTCTTCATTGCTAGTAAAATGAGAACTGGCACCGGAGTCAACATACCATTCATTTCGCTGAAAATTTCCGTTTGCTAACACCACACTGAATAAGTTCGATGTTTTTTTACCGCTGTCACTGTTTTTACCACCTGATAATTTTAATAAAGGACACTGTGACTTAAAATGTCCCATTTCATGACATTTATAACACTTTATTTGTTTTCTAACGTTGTTGACATTGTTACCGACGTTACTAACACCTGCGTTACCGAATTTCCGGGATTTGAAATGCGCGCCACTTTGAGCATAAAAAGCGCTTCCTGTTTTATCGACATTTCCCTCCATATCTAGCAGCTTTGTTTTTATGGAATCTGATGTAATGGCCATACCAGTGTGCTCTATGGCCATAATCATCGGCATAAATTTGTCTGGTAGTCCTGCCAGTAAAAGCGAACCTATCCATACATCATCGATATTAAAACCCGTACTCTTGAGTCTTTGTGCAGTCTCTACTATCTGCGTTACATAGGACCCCATTGAATCGCAATTTTCTAGGCGTCTTGAAATCAGGCTTCGTAAAAGGCTAATTCTACGACTGAAACCAGAATCATCGAACATTTTTTCTAATTTTGTCCACAACTCTCGAGTAGTTTTCGTTTCTTTGATGTGCACAAAGAGAGTCGAATCCATGGTCAAAATTAATTTTGCCCTTGCCTTTGCGTCTTCTGCCGATTGTTCCGCGGTAGGAGCACTGGTTATCTCGTTTTCTTCGATAAATTTTAACAATCCTTCAAGAATTAGGAAATTCTTGGCGGCAAACGCCCAATCATCATAATTTTCTTTTCCTTTCAGTTTAGGGACACTCACTAAGTAACTTGAAGCCATAATTGTGCACTTGAAGTTCTTTTTATTTCACAAAAAAACGTGGTCTGGGCACATAACCTATTAATCTTTACATGTAGAAATAAAACAACCTGAAGCTTCAAGCGATTCTCACAGACTACTACTTTATTTATCGTAAAACATATTACTTAGAATAGATGGCGCTACATGTGTCAAAGTTTAATTTTATTATGCTTTTGATTACAACAAGTTCGAAGGTTCGTGGTTCGAAGGGAAGAAAATTTCAAGAAGTACCTTCGAACTCACACTGGTGAAAAACCACACCAGTTTGAGTTCGAAGGTGCCTCTTGAAATTTTCTTTTTGTGAACAGCGATAGCTACACACATTACAAACGAATGGTTTTTCACCGCTGTAAGTTCGAAGGTGGTCCTGTAAATTTTCCTTTTGTGAACAGCGATAGCTACACACATTACAAACGAATGGTTTTTTTACCACTGTAAGTTCGAAGGTTCCTGGTTCGAAGGGAAGAAAATTTCAAGAAGCACCTTCGAACTCACACTGGTGAAAAACCACACCAGTTTGAGTTCGAAGGTGCCTCTTTAAATTTTCTTTTTGTGAACAGCGATGGCTACACACATTACAAACGAATGGTTTTTCACCAGTGTGAGTTTGAAGGTGGTCCTGTAAATTTTCCTTTTGTGAACAGCGATAACTACACACATTACAAACGAATGGTTTTTTACCACTGTAAGTTCGAAGGTTCCTGGTTCGAAGGGAAGAAAATTTCAAGAAGCACCTTCGAACTCACACTGGTGAAAAACCACACCAGTTTGAGTTCGAAGGTGCCTCTTGTAATTTTCTTTTTGTGAACAGCGATAGCTACACACATTACAAACGAATGCTTTTTCACCAGTGTGAGTTTGAAGGTGGTCCTGTAAATTTTCCTTTTGTGAACAGCGATAGCTACACACATTACAAACGAATGGTTGTTTACCACTGTAAGTTCGAAGGTTCCTGGTTCGAAGGGAAGAAAATTTCAAGAAGCACCTTCGAACTCACACTGGTGAAAAACCACACCAGTTTGAGTTCGAAGGTGCCTCTTGTAATTTTCTTTTTGTGAACAGCGATAGCTACACACATTACAAACGAATGATTTTTCACCAGTGTGAGTTTGAAGGTGGTCCTGTAAATTTTCCTTTTGTGAACAGCGATAGCTACACACATTACAAACGAATGGTTGTTTACCACTGTAAGTTCGAAGGTTCCTGGTTCGAAGGGAAGAAAATTTCAAGAAGCACCTTCGAACTCACACTGGTGAAAAACCACACCAGTTTGAGTTCGAAGGTGCCTCTTGTAATTTTCTTTTTGTGAACAGCGATAGCTACACACATTACAAACGAATGATTTTTCACCAGTGTGAGTTTGAAGGTGGTCCTGTAAATTTTCCTTTTGTGAACAGCGATAGCTACACACATTACAAACGAATGGTTGTTTACCACTGTAAGTTCGAAGGTTCCTGGTTCGAAGGGAAGAAAATTTCAAGAAGCACCTTCGAACTCACACTGGTGAAAAACCACACCAGTTTGAGTTCGAAGGTGCCTTTTGAAATTTTCTTTTTGTGAACAGCGATAGCTACACACATTACAAACGAATGGTTTTTCACCAGTGTGAGTTTGAAGGTGGTCCTGTAAATTTTCCTTTTGTGAACAGCGATAACTACACACATTACAAACGAATGGTTTTTTACCACTGTAAGTTCGAAGGTTCCTGGTTCGAAGGGAAGAAAATTTCAAGAAGCACCTTCGAACTCACACTGGTGAAAAACCACACCAGTTTGAGTTCGAAGGTGCCTCTTGAAATTTTCTTTTTGTGAACAGCGATAGCTACACACATTACAAACGAATAGTTTTTCACCACTGGGAGTTCGAAGGTGGTCCTGTAAATTTCCCTTTTGTGAACAGCGATAGCTACACACATTACAAACGAATGGTTTTTTACCACTGTAAGTTCGAAGGTTCGTGGTTCGAAGGGAAGAAAATTTCAAGAGGCACCTTCGAACTCACACTGGTTTAAAAGCACACCAGTTTGAGTTCGAAGGTGCCTGTTGAAATTTTCTTTTTGTGAACAGCGATAGCTACACACATTACAAACGAATGGTTTTTCACCAGTGTGAGTTCGAAGGTGCTTCTTGAAATTTTCCTTTTGTGAACAGCAATAGCTACACACATTACAAATGAATGGTTTTTTACCACTGTAAGTTCGAAGGTTCGTGGTTCGAAGGGAAGAAAATTTCAAGAGGCACCTTTGAACTCACACTGGTGAAAAACAACACCAGTGTGAGTGAATTTGAAGGTGCCTCTTGAAATTTTCTTTTTGTGAACAGCGATAGCTACACACATTACAAACGAATGGTTTTTCACCAGTGTGAGTTCGAAGGTGCTTCTTAAAATTTTCCTTTTGTGAGCAGCGATAGCTACACACATTACAAACGAATGGTTTCTCACCAGGGTGAGTTCGAAGGTGCTTCTTGAAGTTTTGCTTTTGTGAACAGCGATAGGTACACAGATTACAAGCGAATGGTTTTTCTCCAGTGTGAGTCTGCATGTGCCGTATTAATGAATTTCTGTGTACGAAAGTTACATGAAGCACATGAAAAACATTTTCTTTCCTCATGAATCAGTTCATGTTTTTTTAAGTAATATTTAGTTCTACTTGTGAATTTATGCACAATATCATCAGGAAGCCTTGTAAGTCACAAAACAACTTTGAGTTTGAATGTTAGTTTTCAGAACCACATTATTGATACATCATCGTTACTTTTCACATCTTCAAATAAATTATCCTCAAAGCCTTCGTATGACGACAATTCCAGTTTTGGTAAGACAATATCCTCTTCTTTTATTGTAATATCTTTATATTCACTCTCCTGTTCCAACACTTCAGGTTGAATTGGTACATTCTCAAGTGGATCGTCTAGTAAATTGTTTAATTCATCTGCAAGAACTTGTATAGCAGGATTACTGAAATCATTTGCGACAACGTTTACAGCATTGATTATGTTGGATGCCTCATAAATCAGTTCATGTTTTTTTAAGTAATAATTAGTTCTACTTGTGAATTTATGCACAATATCATCAGAAAGTCTTGTAAGTTTCACAAAATAACTTTGAGTTTGAATGTTAGCTTGCAAAATTGCTACCTCATTATTGATACTCTTCACATCAGCCGTGTGATCGTCACTTTTTCCATCTTCAAATAAATTATCGTCAAAGCCTTCATATGAGGACGATTCTAGTTTTGGTAAAACAATATCCTCTTCTTTTATTGTAATATCTTCATATTCACTCTCCTGTTCTAACACTTCAGGTTGAATTGGTACATTCTCAAGTGAATCGTCTAGTAAATTGTTTAATTCATCTGTAGAAACTTGTATAGAAGGATTACTGAAATCTTTTGCGACAGCTTTTACAGCATTGATTATGTTGGATGCATCGATTGGTAATGTTACTGGAAGTTGACACGTACTGCTTTCAGTATTAAAATTCTGGCCGTCTCCAAGATTTTCATCATCCGATAACAATAAACTCATGTTCGGTGATACTGCAAAGCCTTCGTTCATTGTATTTTTACCTCCACCATTAATTTCACATGCACCATTTGTTGTAGACCACTGTAAGGGGCGGTTTTATAATGTTCGGTTGACCGTCAGTTGGCAAAATGTAGCATTTACATTTACCTGCCGCAACAAAATCCAAATTAAATACTACTAAATACACCACTACCAATCACAAACAACAAAATGAGCAGTGGAACAAGTATGTACATGTACACCCAAAAACTGTTAACACACAAAACAATACCCTGGATGTTAACAATTCACGTTCAAATTCAAATAAACAGCTTGTTTGGCATGTGACATGTGCAGGCGCTCTCTGATTGGTCAGAAAGTAAATGGCCAGGGCAGCCAACATTGAATACCGGCTAGTAACTTACGGTGACTCAACCTCAAGTCGCTATGTTATTATAATACACTTTTAAAATAAACCGGACGTTGACAACTCAACCCTCGGTTGGTCTACCGACGGTCAACGGAGACATTTATAAAACCGCCCCTAAATCATGTAATAAATCCTCAATGTCAATGCTTTTACTAGGTAAAACTTTACGACTGTAATTTTGAATATGTTGCTCGGTGCTTAAACACAAAATTTAAAATTATATGCAGAATGCAAAGCACTCACACATAATTTGCAGAAAATTGGATTTTTCAGTAAATCAAGGACCTAAAAATAACAAAGTCAAAATTAATGAATTAATTGGGTTAGAAATTATTTATACCATTTCCGGAACGCAAATCGAAAGCTGCATCTTAATTTGTGAGGGTTCAACATTCTTGATGGCCACAAAATTTAAATCAGTTATCGCTTTTAGGCAGATTCTACAGACCTGTTTCATTTTTTATTCACAAATAGGAGATCCACAGGAAAAATGGGTAAAGGTTGATGGCTGCACTGTTTGGTTTAATAATAAAATTTTAATTTAATACGTAAGATACCTTTTATAAACTGTTTTTTTTTTCTTAACGCTGATCGTTTTCTTTTAATGGGAAAAAGGAGCTTCTGTTAGCAATTATAAACTATAATGCAAAGGTTTCATTTTAAAATTAATCTAAATTAAATTAATTTATTTGACAGTTGTGTAAAAATGACATTTGCAAATAAGATGCCATTGTTATCCACGGTAACCAAGACGTATCTATGGTATACAAAGCCTAACCGATATTCGCATTTTAAAAGCTGGAGCAAAATTACTTTTTCTCCCGACGCGAAGGCAGAAAATAATTATTTTTCTATTTTGGTTCTTTACTGACTACTTTATGAAACTCATTTGGATTTCATAAAGCAACTCCTAAAAGAATTCAAAATTTTATTTTGCTAGGTTGGTGACAAACATGTGACAAGAAAACCTTCACGCGTTATAAACATAACCTTCAAATTGTAAGTTCTAAAAAAGATTATTTAGCGTATTTTCCGCTACTTTGCGTAGCTCGGGTGGGGTGCAAGATAATTCTTCTTCCATCTTATCTTCAAATCTTAGGTATTTTAAAAATTAAATCACTTTCAAATTGTTTGTCTAAATTTTAATTTGACAGTACATAGTTTGAATTGTATGAAATTACTAAATGTTACCAACAGCCACATATCAAAAACAAAAACCAAATTTTCCTAATCGATTAAATTTTTAAATTAAAATATAAAATAAGCTAATTTTTAACTTTTTTGGACCAAAATAGAAAAAATAGTATAAAATACACGTTTCATAAGACATTTAAGCGCACTTGTCCATTAGAAAACTCGCCGCAAGCGGCTCGTTTTCTAACTTGGACGCGTGCTCTAAAATCATGTCTTACGAAACTTGTTTTTTAATATACTATTATAGTACAAGTGATTAAAGTGGAACTTTTTTGATCGAGCAGAAGCGAGTGATATAAATCTGCGAAATCAAAAAAAGACACTTTAGTAATATTGACAATTTTATGTTTTTCAATTAACGATTTTTCTATGCTTAACATAAACTTTTAGAAATAAATGTAGTAGGTATTGCAACAGCACCAGCCTTTGCCATAAAATCTTTCTGATCTCCCCACTCCTACTCGAAATATTTATGAGTATCATTGTACAGCGTGGCCTAAATTCGTTGGTTTTGCAGGTTATTATTGTAGTTAGGAAAAAATTGATAGACATGTTATTGGGCCAATTTTTTAGTGTATTTAGAAAGTGAAAACGAACTTTAGCTATCTTCTTTTGGTTTTCAAGTTACGCGCCAAAATTGAATGGTTCAAAATATAAGAGGGTCATTAATTTCAAAAGACTGTAGGAATGTGTAAAGACACTTTTGTATATATTTTTTTATAAAGAATTTAAATACATAAACCAATGTTAATTATTCATTTTATTTATCAATTCCAGCTTTACTTCGTTAAAGTCCATATTTAATGAGTATCTGTATATAAAATACTTAATCACTTTAACAATTTCTATTTATTTAAACCTTATACGTATTTCAGCATGTTAACATGCCATTGTCAAAGGTTATATGAAGGTAAACAGTTAGCGTTGTTATAGCAATAGAACTTTTTTACTTATCTTGGTAATCGTCTGCAGATGACTTGATTTCTTATTCCAAAATGTCCAGTAGAGGAGAATTTAACAGATCAATTTGCTCATTCATTAACGGTACAGTTTTTAAATGTTTGTGAATTTCAAAAGCTTCTAGTATATCTAATTTACGTTTATCATCACAAAAGTGTAAACATTTTATGGTGTTATTAGATGTCATTGAATGATTTTGTTCTAGTAAGTGTTTAGCGTAGTTGGATTTATGTGGGTGTTTGTATTTGTAACAACGTACGTGTTCTTTATACCTAATATCAAAATTTCTAATTGTCTGGCCTATATAAACCGAATTACAATGCGAACAATTTAATTTGTAAATGCCTGATTTTAACAAATCGTCTGTTTTTGATTTTGCATTAAACAAAGTATTTAAGATGTTCCTAGTTGTTTTAAAGCTTACTTTATATTTATTTGTTTTGTTTATAATTTTAGCAATTTGTTCTGATTTCTCACCAAAATATGGGATCGAAGCATATTTAATTGTATCGAACGAAGTTAGGATATTCGGATAAATTTTTTGAATGGCTAATTTATAATCTTTTTCTTTAATTAATGTATCAATAAGTTTAGTATTATAACCATTACTGTATGCAATTTGTTTAATAATTGAAATTTCTCTATTATAATTAATTTCATCTAAAGGGACCGTCAAAGCCCTATGTATCAGGGACCTGTATGCTGCTAATTTATGTGTTTTATGGTGACAAGAATCGTGTGGTATTGTAATGTCTGTTTGTGTAGGTTTTCTATAAACTGAGTACTCAAATTTATTAGTTGAATTAATTTTTATGTTTAAATCTAAAAAGTTAATGGACTTATTTTGTTCAGTTTCTAGTGTAAATTTTATGTTTGGGTGCAAGCTGTTAATAAAAATTAAAAATTCATTAATTAAATCAAATGAACTATTAAAACATGCTAAAATGTCATCAACATAACGAAACCAAAATATAACTTTCTCAGATTGATTTGATTCGAATATTTGATCTTCTAGATTTTCCATAAATATGTTAGCTAAAAGAGGTGAAATTGGACTTCCCATGGGTAAACCATCTTTTTGGAAATAAATTTTATTATTAAAAGTAAAATAATTTTGATTGGTGCAAAGTTCAAATAATTGAATCAACTCAGTCCGTTTTATTAACTCAACATTTTTGTTAATAAGAATATCATTTAACAAAGGAATACACTCTTGAGGAGGTATTTGGGAAAACATATTAGTAACATCAAAACTAACTAGCTTGCTTTGTGGTGGTAAATGTAAGTTAGACAACTTTTTGATTAATTCGGAAGAATTTTTAACTGAATATTTTGGTTTATAATCAAAACTGGTAACTATATTATTTAGTATTTTTGCTAGCATATGGTTGGGTGCATTTATGTATGATACTACTGGTCTAATGGGCATGTTGGGTTTGTGTATTTTTAATAAACCGTATAGTTTTGGTGGTTGTGGATTTGGATTTATTATTTGTCTTTTTTGATAATCTGTTAAACAAACCTGGCAATTTTCTAATGTTTGTTTTAATTCTTTTTGATAATTTTTGGTAGGATTACTAGTTAAAATACTAAATAATATAGTTACCAGTTTTGATTATAAACCAAAATATTCAGTTAAAAATTCTTCCGAATTAATCAAAAAGTTGTCTAACTTACATTTACCACCACAAAGCAAGCTAGTTAGTTTTGATGTTACTAATATGTTTTCCCAAATACCTCCTCAAGAGTGTATTCCTTTGTTAAATGATATTCTTATTAACAAAAATGTTGAGTTAATAAAACGGACTGAGTTGATTCAATTATTTGAACTTTGCACCAATCAAAATTATTTTACTTTTAATAATAAAATTTATTTCCAAAAAGATAGTTTACCCATGGGAAGTCCAATTTCACATCAGAACAAATTGCTAAAATTATAAACAAAACAAATAAATATAAAGTAAGCTTTAAAACAACTAGGAACATCTTAAATACTTTGTTTAATGCAAAATCAAAAACAGACGATTTGTTAAAATCAGGCATTTACAAATTAAATTGTTCGCATTGTAATTCGGTTTATATAGGCCAGACAATTAGAAATTTTGATATTAGGTATAAAGAACACGTACGTTGTTACAAATACAAACACCCACATAAATCCAACTACGCTAAACACTTACTAGAACAAAATCATTCAATGACATCTAATAACACCATAAAATGTTTACACTTTTGTGATGATAAACGTAAATTAGATATACTAGAAGCTTTTGAAATTCACAAACATTTAAAAACTGTACCGTTAATGAATGAGCAAATTGATCTGTTAAATTCTCCTCTACTGGACATTTTGGAATAAGAAATCAAGTCATCTGCAGACGATTACCAAGATAAGTAAAAAAGTTCTATTGCTATAACAACGCTAACTGTTTACCTTCATATAACCTTTGACAATGGCATGTTAACATGCTGAAATACGTATAAGGTTTAAATAAATAGAAATTGTTAAAGTGATTAAGTATTTTATATACAGATACTCATTAATTATTCATTTGTTTTTGACTTATAACATGTTTTTTTTAATGGAAACCGTAGTTGGCTGTGACTTCATTAAGGGATTTGTGTTCAGAAAATATATAATTTGTTAACAGGGTTGTTTCTTTTCGTTCCATCTTTTCCTCCCAGCTACACTACACCAAAGAGGAGCAATAACTCTGAAACATCGACGTCTGTAGCTCTGCCGTCGTTTTAATTTTTAGCGGTTTATGGGCATTAATTTCTTTCCTTTATATTTTCATAATATTGCACCTTCAGCCACCTTAAACTAATCTTATTAAATAGCGACCCATATTTTGTGTTGTCTCGTTGGAAAGCTTGCACAAAACTGCCTTCAAACCTACCATCATAAATGAACTAGGATGGTTGGTTTTTAAGTTACGGCAATTGAAAAAAAAATGCACTTTTTTCATATTTTTTTATTAAGACATTGATATCAAGTAACTGAGTTATCTCACACAACTACAACACAAGAAGTAAAAGAAGTAACTATTTCTTTCAACTTACCTATTACAAATATAACCATATGACAGATTTCTAAATTTTACTGATCAGAAATTTACAATATAATTTCATAGGAAGTAATTAGAAAGAATAACGCCCAATTATACAAGTATGCCAAAAATGTTAAATGTTGAGTTTTCCAGATAAAATTAAATTTTATAATAAAAAAAAGGTATTTTGTTTAGAATAATAAGTAACATTAAATAATATAATATATAATCCTATATTAATTCTAAATTATCACGACCTGTGCCATGTGTTATAATTTTATAAATATTTTTTTCATAAGTTGAAACGCATAAAAGGGCGTATATAGCGCAGATGCGCTTATTATACATATATGGATTATTTCCTGCGTAGTTTTTAATTTTTTTAAATTATATTAATACAATTTCAGAAACAGTTAATTTAGTGATTTGCATTGATCAAAGCTTCAACACGTTTAATGCCAGCAGGATTGACCCTTGTTGCAGTTACACCTCTTCTTTTTGGATTGTCACGAACAGTCTCACGGCTATTTCTAAAACGGTTAGCTCATTCAAATACTTGTGACTTGTTAAGCGTATGTTCTTGAAACTGTAAGCTGAATCTGAAAAATTAGCTGGTTTTGAAGCCCACGTTAAACTGTGTCTGTCTGTACAAAATATTTATCGCCGCGCACCAAACACAGCCATAGGAGAGAGGTCGCCAACGCCCTGAATAGGGTATGGCACTATAAGAAGAAGAATATATTACAAGAGAATGTCTTTCTTCACAAGTGTTTTTGTAGGTTCCGACGCCTGACTTATGTGAAGAATGATAATTACACATGTTACAAGCGAATGGCTTTTCACCAGTATGAATTCTGAGGTGGTCTTGTAAACTTGAATTTCATAAAAAACAAAAGGTACAAACATTACAAGCAAAGGGGCTTTCACCACTGTGAGTTCGTAGATACTTCTGTAGGTCACAGTTCTGTGCAAAGCGAAAATTACACGCAATACAAGCAAATGGCTATTCACCAGTATGAATTTGTAAGTGCCGCTTTAAGGTTGATTTTTTTGCGCAGCAAAAAGTGCACACATTACAAGCAAATGGCTTTTCACCAGTGTGTATTTGTAAGTGCCGCTCTAGGTTCGATTTTTACTTTCCTATACTTTCAGTATAGGGAAGTATTAATTTCATGCAAAATTTCAAAGTTGAGATTTTAACGGAAATAGTCGGGGGAGTCCATGGACCCCAAAAAAGTAATTTTTAAAAAATGTCTGTCTGTGGGTGGGTGGGTGGGTTACGCTCCATATCTCCGGAAGGGCTGGACCGATTTTGATGTGCTTTGGAACGAGGGGGTATATCAAAAATTCACCGACAAAATAAGTTTTTAAAAAAAACCGAAACCGGAAGCGGAAGTTAGACATTTTTTTGGTAGCATTTTTTTCAGAAACTGAATTTTGAAAATTTTAATAGTGGAGATTAAAGAAGGCCTTAGGAGAAATCAAACGATTTTTACCGAACTCTCTAGCTTTAAAATGGCGGCCGCTACGAATTTTTGAACATTTCGACTTTAACGCCCATTTACTCAAAAACCAGTTATCTGATTGGAATCAACTACATCTTGTTTGGTAGCCCTTCAAGGGTACTATACCATGAAATATAATTAATTTTGAAAATATAAAAACGATCGCAATGACATCACTCCAAAATTTTGGAATTTTTCCAAAAAATATTTCTCAAAAACTGCCCACACGTTTTTGTTTACACTTTTTAAGCTGATACAGCTGGGAATCTTCTACAATTTGTTTTTTTGCGCATTGCTATAATTTCACTGTGACGCCCTCTGTGAATTTTTGAAAATTGAAAATTGGTACCCTTTTATTTATTTAACGGCTGGACCGATTTTGATGTGCTTTGGAATGAGGAAGTATATCAAAAATTCACCAACAAAATAAGCTTTAAAAAAAACCGAAACCGGAAGCGGAAGTTAGACATGTTTTTTTGGTAGCATTTTTTTCAGAAACTGAATTTTGGAAATTTTAATAGTGGAAATTAAAGAAGGCCTTAGGACAAATCAAATAAAACGATTTTTTACCGAACTCTCTAGCTTTAAAATGGCGGCCGCTACGAATTTTTGAACATTTCGACTTTAACGCTCATTTACTCAAAAACCAGTTATCTGATTGGAATCAACTACATCTTGTTTGGTAGCCCTTCAAGGGTACTATACCATGAAATATAATTAATTTTGAAAATATAAATACGATCGCAATGACATCACTCCAAAATTTTGAAATTTTTCCAAAAAATATTTCTCAAAAACTGCCCACACGTTTTTGTTTACACTTTTTAAGCTGATAGAGCTGGGAATCTTCTACAATTTGTTTTTTTGCGCATTGCTATAATTTCACTGTGACGCCCTCTGTGAATTTTTGAAAATTGAAAATTGGTACCCTTTTATTTATTTAACGGCTGGACCGATTTTGATGTGCTTTGGAATGAGGAAGTATATCAAAAATTCACCAACAAAATAAGCTTTAAAAAAAAACCGAAACCGGAAGCGGAAGTTAGACATGTTTTTTTTTGGTAGCATTTTTTTCAGAAACTGAATTTTGTAAATTTTAATAGTGGAGATTAAATAAGGCATTAGGACAAATTAAACGATTTTTTACCGAACTCTCTAGCTTTAAAATGGCGGCCGCTACGAATTTTTGAATATTTCGACTTTAACGCTCATTTACTCAAAAACCAGTTATCTGATTGGAATCAACTACATCTTGTTTGGTAGCCCTTCAAGGGTACTATACCATGAAATATAATTAATTTTGAAAATATAAAAACGATCGCAATGACATCACTCCAAAATTTTGGAATGCTTCAAAAAAATATTTCTCAAAAACTGCCCAGACGTTTTTGTTTAAACTTTTTAAGCTGATAGAGCTGAGAATCTTCTACAATTTGTTTTTTTGCGCATTGCTATAATTTCACTGTGACGCCCTCTATGAATTTTTGAAAATTGAAAATTGGTATCCTTTTAGTTATTTAACGGGGGGACAATAAAATATTTCTGTTAATGTGAAATAGCTCACCATTAATAGCAAAATCCGAATATAATAATATTTTTTCCATAATTTCATATTTAGGAATGCTACTGTTCTCCCTCTCCCCCAAAATTTTTGCTACAAAATAAAAAAATTGATTTCTTCTTTTGTTTGCTCTAGGAGAATCTTTTTACAAAAAATCAAAAAATCGAATTTTTTGCCCCTTAATAATCTTTTTGTCCTTTCTACAGCAGTTGTATTCTTGTACTAGTCGTTTAATGTTCAGTGTAGGCTAACTTTTTTATTTTAATAGATAGACTCACAAACCCAAGAGCAAAGTTGTAAGGCAAATTCTTCTCGATTGTATTTAGGTAAAAAATAGCTTTTTTTTAAATGGAAACGTGGCATTTTGGCTTTAAAATCAGAAAGGTTTTGAAATTCTAAATACAAATTAATGAGTAATTTCTTGCTAAAAATAATACTTCTCGAGTTATTAATTTATTTTCAAATATCAATTTCCGCGCTTTCGTTGATTCAGTCCGAATATTTTACTCAACCTTATGCTTGCAGCGCAGCGGTCGGTCTTTCTTCAACCGCTTCAAGATGTTACAACTTATAAGAACTATTTACTTTAACTAGTCGTGTCTAGACAGGTGTATATCGAAAGTGTTGGAAAATATAAATCAATGTATTTAAATGTATAGGAAAGTCCAGGCGAAGTGTTTCGCTCATTTTTGTGTTGTGCGATAGGTACACACATTACAAGCAAATGGCTTTTCACCAGTGTGCCTTTGTAGGCAATTCTGTAAACTTGAGTTTTGTGAAAAAGTGTGAACACATAAATGTCGTTTAAGGTACGATTTTTGAGCTGCCCGATATGTACACACTTTACAAGCAAATGGCTTTTACCAGTATGAATTCGTAGGTGTATTTCTAATGTACTTTTGTAGACAGTATGAAAGTTACACAAAGCACATGAAAGCCATTTTGATTTGTCATGAATTAGCTTGTGTTTTTAAGTAAAATTTGTTTCTAGTTGTAAATTTGCATACCTTGCAAATGAAACCCTTATGTTTATACACAATACTATCAGGAAGCCTTGTAAGTTTCACAAAACAACTCTGAGTTTCAATGTTAGTTTTCAAAATTGCACTTTCAGTATCAATACTCTTCACATCATGCTGTATGATTTTCACCGTCTGCATCTTCAAATAAATTATCCTCAAAGCGTTCATATAACAATACTGCTTCCAATTTGGCACGGCAATGTCCTCTTCTTTTATCGTAATATCTTTATTTTCACCCTTCCGCATGAAAACCCAAGGTTGAATTGGTGGATTCCGAAGTGCATCGCCTAGTAAACTGTTTAATTCATCTGCAGTAGTTCGTATAGCAGGTTGACTGAACTTATTTGCTGTAACATTGCTTATATTGTTAATTTTTTTAGCTGTCTCTACAGGCAATATTAGTGAATGGTCTGTATTGCCTTCAGTATTCAAATTTTGTCCAATTCCAAGTTCTTCATCTGATAGCATGACTGCTGTCGTAACAAACCCTTCATTCCTAGCATTTTCGGCTTTACCATAATTCTCCCCTACAACATTTCTTGTACGTTCATGCAAATCATCTAATAAGTCATTAATGTCAATGATTTTACTATTTAATATTTTACGACTGTAATTTAGAATATATTCTTCAGTCTGTAAGCACCGACTTTTAAAATTGTAAGCAGAATGTAACGCACTTATGCAACATTCACAGAAAACATGATTTTTCACTAAATCAACGACCTACAAAAACAGCAAATCGAAAGGTGCATCTTGATCTGAGAGGAGGGTTCATCTCTCTTCAAGGCGACAAAATTTAAATCAGATGTCTCCGTCCAAACATGCTTCATGTTAATTTACAAACGGTAGTGACTGAAAACTTTTAAGGTTGGAAATAATTAAACGACACTACTTGATTTACGAATAACATACTAATTTGAGGTAAAAACGTAACATATTTTGTAAAAACTGCAACTTTTCAAATTTATGTTTTTTCTTTTTCATTTGCGTTTCTGTATATTTAATTGCAATACAAAACTTTAACAGTATACTTTTGTTGTATAAGCATATCTGCTGGTATTAAGTCGCAATTTTATTACTTTAAAATAATACACAGGGAAAACATATTTTTAAAGGAAATCAACCTGCAAAGGCTCTCACCTCCCAATGATAAGAGCTGCCGGTAGAACAGTAAACAGAACACCCGCCAACAGTTGCACTGTTGCAGCTACCTAGCTTCAAGTAGTAAGCGTGGGGGTGACCTTATCTAAATTACCGGCTATAACAATTTGTTACTAGGTTTCTATAATAATTTATCTATACAAGATATCGGTATGTGCATTTGAAAGCTTAGAAAATAGCCAACTACCGTCTACTCTGTAATTTTTAACAAAATCACGAACACCGATTATTTGGTAATCCATATACATATCAAAGCTCAAAGGGCATTTTTCTCCGGTTCCTCAAGCGGCTACCGCTTCACCAATTTGGACAATTTTTTTTTCAATGAAAGGTCTCTATCCTCAGATGGAACATGAAACATTTCTATACTTTTATTCTACGTCGATTTTTCAATAATAATTATTTTAATTTGTATATGAAAGTTTGCTAAACGCGCTTTACTTGAGGCGACATCTACACCAACGCCGCGTCTCCTCATGGAACTAATGCATCACGTGACTTAGCATTTAGCCGGCTCAGTCAACGCTCAGTCTGTCAGTGCATTGTGCGCTGTGGTAACACTAGTTTTTATTTAACATGAAATTCCATTGCATTGCAAATTAGTTTAATAACAGATGGCTTTGTTTCTAACACCAAATAAAGTTTGGAAAATGTGCAGAGCCCGTAATTCATTCCCCAATCGTGGCTAAATCGAATTGTCTAAGAATAATCAAGTAGGTAGTAGCTGCTCCAACCATCTAAAAAATAATAATCACGTATGAGAATAAAGAATGACTTAAGTTACTGCACTGCGTAAAGCGTTCATAGAAGTGGTCAGAAATAGATTAAGATGAAGTAGAAATACGTTTTGGGCTTCCAAGTCCTAAAGCAATTAAAAAATGTCAAACAAAGCAGTAAACCAAACTTTAGATCTTCAAATTGTTAAAATTGATTTTATTGATAAGTTCTGGCTTTACTTCTTTGAAGTCCATATCTATTGAGTATGAATAAATTATTTTTTACTTTAACAGTATTTATTTATTTTAACTTTATAAGTATTTCCACATGTTTGCACGTCATTATCAAAGGTTATATTAAAAAGTAAACAGTTAGTGTTGTTATGGCAATAGAACTTGGTCTCTTGATCTCGGTAATCGTCCGCAGATGACTTGATTTCGTATTCCAAAATTTTCAATAGAGGTGAATTTACGAGATCAATTTGCTCGTTCATTAACAGTACAGTTTTTAAATGTTTGTGAATTTCAAAAGCTTCTAGGTATATCTAATTTACGTTTATCATCACAAAAGTGTAAACATTTTACATTATGTTATTATATGTCTTATGTCAATCTCTTAAAAGATTGTGTTCTTTTTTTTTTTAAAAAAGAATCATGAAGCCGTGCGTGAGCACGACCCCATGATTCCCATCCCACCCCCTTACCCGGGCTCAACACGCTAAGTGTTATTCACCGGTCTAACATGCCCCACCCCTGAAAGACATGCAACCCAACGTACACACCTACATACACCATCCATGGACTCGTCGGATTTAACTTATTCAGAAAAATTACCGACCAGCAGTGGACTCGAACCAGCTGCCATTGGAAGTCTAGTTTCAAAGCCTGGGACTTTAACCACTAGACCACCCGCCGGCCCCAGATTGTGTTCTAATAAGTGTTTAGCGTAAGTGGGTGTTTGTATTTGTAACAACGTACGTGTTCTTTATACCTAATATCAAAATTTCTGATTGTCTGGACTATATAAACTGAATTACAATGCGAACAAGTTAATTTGTAGATCCCTGATTTTAACAAATTATCTGTTTTTGATTTTGCATTAAACAAAGTGTTTAAAATGTCTTTAGTCGTTCTAAAACTTTTTTATATTTATTTGTCTTGTTTATAATTTTAGCATTTTTTTCTGATTTGTCACCAAAATATGGGATCCAAGCATATTTAATTGTATCGGATGAAGTTGGGATATTCGGATAAATTTTTGGAATGGCTAATTTGAAATCTTTTTCTTTAAATAATGTTTCAATAGTTTTAGTATTATTACCATTACTATATGTAATTTGTTTAATAATTGAAATTTCTCTATTATAATTCATTTCATCAAAAGGGATCGTTAAAGCCCACCAAGGACCGGTATGCTGCTAATTTATGTGTTTTATGATGACAAGAATCGTGTGGTAATGTAATGACTGGTTGTGTAGGTTTTCTATAAACAGAGTATTCAAGTTTATTATTTAAATTAATTTTTATGTTTAGATCTAAAACGTTAATAGACTTATGTTGTTCAGTTTCTAATGTACATATTATTTCTGGATGCAAGCTGTTAATAAAAATTAAAAACTCTTTGATTAACTCAAATGAACTATCAAAGCATGCTAAAATGTCATCAACATAACGAAACCAAAATATAACTTTCTCAGATTAATGTCATCTTATAACACTACAAAATGTTTACACTTTTGCGATGATAAACGTAAATTAGACATACTAGAAGCTTTTAAAATTCACAAACATTTAAAAACTGTACCGTTAATGAATAAGCAAATTGATCTCTTAAATTCACCTCTATTGGACATTTTGGAATAAGAAATCAAGTCACCTGCATACATAGATTACCAAGATCAAGTCACCAAGGTCTATTGCTGCTATAACAACGCTAACTGCTTACTTTTAAATATAACCTTTGATAATGGCATGTAAACATGTCGAAATACGTATAAGTTTAAAATAAATAAATATTATTAAAGTGAAAAGTGTTTTATTCATACTCAAGAATAGATTTTGCATTAAATGTTTAAATTTTAAATGAAAGTGATAATTATTTATCCATTGATTAATTACCGTAAATATCAGAGGCAAGTCGAAAGTAAAAAATCCACCAGCAGTAACTTTTACGTCGTCATGAAGAAGTTGCAGAGCAAATGCGTTGATCTATAATATAAAATGTTTTATAAAAGATGATACTTAAGTAATATAAAGTACCTCTTTCTTTAATTCTGCATCATTACTTGTCGTTGTCAGTTTCAATAATTCTTTTTTAATCGAATTAGCCTAGAAATTAAAATCATTGTATTATTACATAATTATATGCTTAAATTAAATATTTTTACCAAATTATGAATGAATATATTGTTTTATATTGTTTATGATGCCGTGTGATTCAGCCTACATGTCCCAAGCTTATATTTTTCCCCACTACCGGCTACGTAAGTACACCTTACTTCCATAGCTACCACATACGTAATAGTCTCATAACGTTTGTTTATTCGACTACACTAACAATTCTAACTAACATTCCGGTGTAACCGGAAGTAATGACATGCTGTTTATAATGTAAAAATAAAGGTTTATAATTACCAAAGACACTTGCAGAAATTAATATTCATAACTAAAGGCCGGATTTATGGCATCAAGAATTCAACAGTGTTGCCAGATATGTTTTTTCTGTTGAAACAAAGAAAAGATATCTGACAGCACTGTAAGCGCAGCCGGATTTACATACACTAGCAGTGTTGCCACAAACGTTATCCTGTTCGTTGCAGGGAAAAGATATCTGGCAACACAGTTAATGCATATAAATCCGGCTTTTATTCATAACTTGAAAAATAATTGAAATTTTGCTTGACCCGTCTAGGCTCAATCACTCGGTATAGGTATTTTTAACTGAAGTTAACGGAACAAACTTGAAATTAAGATTTTTCGTTAATAAAAACGCAAATTCTGCTGTAGCTTTAGACAGACTTAGCTCACAATTTCAAGAAAGTACACCCAGAAATCCGTAAGTATTTAAATTGGCTAACCGTTATCATCAATGGTCGTGAGGCTGTTTGTAACAATCCAGAAGAGGAAGTTCAATTGAAACGTGTGCAATGCATGATTTTGTCTATTATTACAAAGACAGTTATTTGACGATTTGAAATAATCAAAGCGTCAACACGTTTATTGCCAGGAGAAATAGCTGCTGTAGCAGGTTGAACTTTCTCCTCGTAAGTTGTACGAACCGTTTCACGGTCATTTTAAAAATTGTTAAGCCATTAAAATGCTTGCGGTTTCTTGGGTGTACTTCTTTGATACTATGAGCTGAATCTGCGTAAAATACCAGGCGGTTTGACGCTTTTATTTACGAAAACTCTTGGCGAGTAATTGAATTCTAATTTGCCGTTTCACGGTACAGTTGACGTCGACGTGGGCCGTATTGAATAACAAGTGAAATTCTTTAAACTAAAAATTAATAATAATCAAAGGGTGTTAAGTCAGGAGATTGTTCTGGCTACTGTCCATAGGTGCATATCTATTAATCTACATAAACAGTGTTTAGCAATTATTGTGTTATTATTACTATGCGCGCTGGTGCCCTATGTTGTTGCATCTACCTATCTTAATGTGCTTAATGTTCATTATATTTGCGAGTTAAATTCATACATTTCAGCAGTAAAAGTTCCCTCAAATAAAAATTGAAATTGGCGATACAATTACAGGAAGCTCCACTCTACTTTGAGTGTCGAAATGGTTTGAAAATTAGTTTGTTGGATACAATAAGCATTTTTGTTTGATAAATAATAATAATTATGTTTATTCTTTATTTAGAGGGCACTTATTATGGAAAATTAATAAAATGAGGACAACTAAACGGAGATACTCACATTTGTTGTAAACATATCACAGATGATTGTAAGAGTTACAAAATCAGTTATTCGAAAGCACAGTGCAAATATGGTAAAAACCATATGCGCTTCAAATTCAGCTTCCTCGTAGTAGAAAGTGCTGACAGTAAACATTACATTCATGACTATTAATACAAAATCATAGTAAAGATCTATCAGAAGAGGTCCTGCATATATTTTACTTATAGCAGAACCAAGCAAAATTAATTCTTGATGCACTTCTATGGTTGTAGCTACATCAAAACAAAGTTGTTTACGAAGAAATTTTGTATTGGTATTGTTATAATATTTGGCAAACTCACGCACATGCTCATTTAATTTTTTAAACCTCACTCCTAATAAATACTGCCAGGATTTATATGTAACTACCAACCAGGCTTTGTAAATGTTGTTGCATATGTACAATGTGGAACTAATATTCCCAAAAACTCCTAATTGTAGATCGTCTACGATATTAAAATATATCAAAGTAGTAACGTGAAGTACGCTTATAATTATCCATAAAGTAGCGCACCATTTAATGGGGCGGTTTTTAATAACAATATTTAATTTTTTAAATTTTTTGTGTAATTCGAAAATAGTCTTCCAAACTTCAGTTATTTTTGTACTATAACTGCGACTACAAAGCACTATTGACAATAATACTAAAATATCACCATAGAGTTCACACACCATTACTAGATCATGGAATACTTCCCCTGTTTTTAAAATTACAGTGCACTTGTAATTTACCCACATTCCAGTTAAAAGTATAAATATAAATATAATGTTAACTACAAGTTTTGTTGCACTTTTGCTACGTAGTTTTACAATATTTCTGTTTTCTGGTGATCCGATTATTTTAAATTCACTTAGACCCAACAAGTTTTGTAATATGTAAGAAGGTTGTAAAGCTGTGTAAACATCGTCCATGTTTTGTGAGATGTATTTGATGGCGAATGTCTTTCGATTGGAATTCTAGCGGCTTATAGAGGATAATCTAATTAATTACTTAGTATTGATGATTTGCGTATCTAAACAATAATTTGTTGTAGTGAACCATAACATGTTGTCATTACCATAACGTGTGTTCAAACAAAAGCAACTTTGAAAAGGTCATGGAAGCCGTATGAGATGACGTGATACGAATTTATGTTTAAGACATTTTTATGAACGCCGTTTTACTTTTTATGCTGAATTATATAAAAGAAAATTACGTTTTCCTCAAGTCGCTAAGTAATTTATTTTGTAAACTAACCTTAAAGTAGTTGTTGGTGCAAGGAACGCAGCATGGAAGGTGCCAGCTAAACTCAGCTAAGGTCTGGGTCAGTGGCGGTTTCTCCATTGGATTAAATGGTCATTGACCTCCCAATGAAATAAGAAAAAATAAATAATTATTTTTTGTTTAAGTACATAACATATTATACACTATAATATTTAAAAACTACTTTATAGTTTACTTTTGTATGAGATTTCTATGCGAGAACGTTTATTAAAGAGCTGCCGCAGGATCCGAAAACGAGTATTTCGTGCGCATTAAACGAATCTATGCCAGGGTCATTTGGCTGTCAGTCCCCAATTCAGCTATACGCCACCGAATAAAGCCGCCGGCTTAAAAGGCCTTCAAATGAATAAGAGTGAAATAGAAAGCTCAATTCATATTACACAAGCTAAAAGAGGATAGAAGTATCTGCGTATTAAAGACTTCAGGGTCACGGACCCAGCACTTCCGAGAATTATGCTGTCAGCTGTCCGTCGTAAGCGCATGCTAATAGCCGCTTAATTTGCGGGATTCGCACGTACACGACGTAGTAGTGTGAAAACAGTTATTGGTTGTGTAATCATAATTTAATGGTGTTGTACGATGTTCGTGCAAAATAATTTTGGATTGTGTATGCCATGTAAGAAAATGCTTTAACTTGTTTCCACTGTCTGCTATTTTATGATAATTCATTGTGCGATATTGACTGCAAACATTTAAAAACTTAAATTCAAACACATTTTTTAATCTTAAACCACATTAACAATTTTGTGCATTTTGACACACTGGCAATGTGGGTATCAATTTACAATAATTTTATTAGAGAGTGCTTATCGAAAGTGTATTAAAGACTTCAATGAAAATGTTGGTAAAAATGGATCATTTTGCCAACGTAAAGGATGGGTTTGAAATATAAGGCTAAAACTTGGGTAAGAACAATCTCTTTCCAAAAAAATACGTTAAAATGCTTCTCAGTACACTGCACCACGAGCCTCCACAGGTCTGGGTACAGAATAATGACTAGCTTGCGAAATATAGAGTTTAAGTTGAATTCGACCGCCAATTTTAAATCGCTCCACACCTTCGACATAGTACTTCCTATAAAAGTCTTAAATGGGATAAGTAAATCAATCGAAAAATAACTACCCAGCTTACAAATGATAATAAAACGCAGAGAAAACCTTTAAAACAGAGTTCAATATTAACTGAAAAATAATGCTGCTCCGAGTAGATGAGGAAGTACACATATAATAAAATTTGACAAAAAATGAAAGTTAATATTTGTCTCTACGTACCTATACTAATAACTGCAAAATAATATTTCTTTGAAAGTATGAGGAAGTACATATTGATAAATGTAATAATTATTTAAAACGACGCGACGTCTAGTCGAAGTATAAATATGAATATGCATGTAACACAAATATTATATCAGCTGATTTTTTAATATAAAAATAAAATAAATAAACTCATACAAGCGTGAAAACAGTTTGAGTAATTTCCTAAATTACAATTACAATAAAAAAATAATTAATAATATTGTAAATGGATAACAATTTTGCTGAACGTTATAAAATAAGATTAACTATGTAACAATGATGCTTCCAATGACGTTAAATTAGCAAACAAAATCCCGAGGAGTTATTCGTTTATTTACAAGATCTTGTAAAAGGACCTAGATAACATATCAACCGGAGAGTTTATGTTAACTCTTCTTCCTCTTGTTATAGGCCAATGGTCTGTTTAATACTCGCAATTAGCGCGGGTTCTGTGAGCCCTCTTTGCGCGTATGCCGGACAGGAGGCTGACCTTACCCGTCGAAAGGGGAAGAAGTTCCACTAAATGGTTTACGATTGCCAAAGATGTTTGTATGACAACCGGGACCGACGGCTTAACGTGCCCTCCGAAGAACGGTTAGTCACCCATCCTAGTGGGGCCCAGAGCGGACAGTGCTTAACTTTGAATACCATATGACCGGCATCCGCAGTTCTCCACCGTGCAACCAACTTGTTAACTCAAAAAATATAAATCATGCAATAATTAATAAACGTTCGCAGAATTCTTCTACTAAAGTTCAAAATAACCCCGGGCCAGCGGGTGGTCTAGTGGTTAAAGTCCCAGGTTTTGAAACTAGACTCTCAACGGCAGTAGGTTCGAGTCTTCTGCCCGTCGGGAAATTTTGTGAATAAGTTAAACCAGGCGTGTCCATGGATGGTGTGTGTGGTGTGTATGTTGGGTTGTATGTCTTTCAGGGGTGGGGCATGTTAGACCGGTGAATAGTTCTGAAGTGCGCTGAGCCCGGGTAAGGGGGTGGGATGGGAATCATGTAGTCGTGCTCGCACACGGCCTCCTGATTCTTAAAAAAAATAATAATCCCACCACTTTTGATATTAAGGTTCAGAAGTGTCATGAAAGTTAGATGTAATGTAGCATCTGTTATTTCTACAGCACTAACTGGTACAGAAGAAAGAAAATCAGATACCACATTATCTCTCCCCTTTTTATGTACGGAGTGATTAAAAATGATTGAAGGTCACGTGACCACGATCTGGTCGCATTATTATCAAAAATGCGTTTCGATGTGTCCGTGAACCTGTTGTTTATCAATACTTACATCCCTGGAATCCATTAGCGTACGCGCATTTTACCTGTCAAATGTCGTAATAATAACAGTTATTGTTTTCTTTTGTGTTATTGTTCTCGTTTTTGTAATCCCCACGTTATAACAGTTTTTTTCAAAACTCTAAGTTTGTATTCGTTCCCTTTATTAGGTAAGACAATAAAATTACAAAGTTTATTTTAAATGAGGGTGATAACAGGTGTGTAATTTTAGGTTAATATGGTGTTTACAATAGAGCATGATAAATTTATTTTGGAAGCGTACTTTAGATCCGGAGAACGTGACCAAAATGGTGTTTGGCAGTACTCTTATCCCTCCTGTTTCAATCAGTTCCAAGAGCATTTTCCCAACGAAGCAGTTCACTATGAAATTTTTAGTCAACACGTTCGTCGTATTATTCAACGGTACCACGAAACAGGCAGCGTCTGCAAAGGAAAGTCTACGGGCAGGTCATCTGTACTTACCGAAGACACTGTACATGATATTCAGGAACGAATGGATGCAAGTCCCAACAAATCGTTAAGATGTTTATCTGCTCAAACAGGTAATGAGCATAATGTTGTTTTTGTAATTGATTTATCTATGTTAGTTTCAGGTCTTTCATACGGATCGTGTCAGAAGGCTTGCAAAAAAATACTTCATATGCACCCGTACAAAGTGTCGGTGGTGCAAGAGTTGCTACCAGCAGATTTTGGAAAGCGTCGACAATACTGTACATGGTTTAATGAAAACTTCAACAATGATGACATATTGGATCTGACATTTTTCAGTGATGAAGCCTGGTTTCATTTAAGTGGCTACGTAAACTCGCAAAATTATCGTACGTGGTCAACTGAAAATCCCCATGTATATCGGGAGACCTCATTGCATCCCCTTAAAATTGGGGTTTGGATTGCAATGTCGAGAAGAAGAATAATTGGCCCTATTTTTTTTAATGAAAACATCAATGCTAACAATTATCAACGACTACTTTTAAGACCGTTTATTGATCAACTCCACGATGACGAACTGCAGCATGTGTTCTTCCAGCAAGATGGTGCAACAGCTCACACAGCAGGTGCAACGTTGAACTTTTTAAGGGAATTCTTTGATGAACGAATAATAAGTAGAGGCCGTTGGGCACCGCGATCGCCCGACTTAACACCTCTCGACTACTTTATATTTGGCCATCTTAAGAATGTTGTATATGCAAATCGTTTACACACAATTGAGGAGTTACAAGAGGCCATAGTAAATGCCGTGAATGAAATTACACCAAGACAGTTAGTAGCCGTTTTTGAAAATATGTAGCGCAGGGTCAATGTTTGTTTAGACAATGATGGAGGGCATTTCGAGAAGTTATTGTAACAACTGTCTTACAAAGAATTTGATTTTTGTATTCATTTAAATTGTGTCATTGAAAAATGTGTTTTTTATTAATTTAAACTGTTATTAAATTGTTAAATTGAGTAATTATTGTAGGCAACAATCAAGAAAAATGTGTTTTTTTTATTAATTAAACTGTGTTATTAAATTACGTTATTAAATTGTCTTGTTTTTTAACCTATAGGTTAACTTTTGGAATATAAAAATTTACTAACATAAATCGTAATTTACAACAAGAAAAGTCTTTAAAAGTCCCTAACAGTAATTATTTCGCTAAAAAAATGGTGCACCAACATTCATATAAAGAACACGCCACCCATTTTTAAATTTCCCGCGCTATTTAAATTACTATTGCACGCCAGTGGAATTAGTCAAGATCACATTAAGTAGTAAGCGGACAAGATCAAATCAGTATGAAGCGGCACGTTCAATCATTTTCGATCGCACCGTATTATGCTAAAATCAAATTGTTGAAGCGTACTGGCCCAACGTGCAGACGTTCAGTCGGGTTCTTCAACCTGTCCAACCAAAACCAAAAATATTGATCGGTTACTACTGTGAAATGCGTCCCTTTAAGATAATGTCGCAACTATTTAATAGCTCATATCACACATTCCCGCTTCGTCGTTGAATAACTTGCTTTGTAAGAGATCTAGAAAAGAAACAAAACTTTTTCATCACCATCGAAATCCTGTGTTGACACTGCACCTATACCGTAAGCAGACGCTTCCGTTTGAAGACAAAGGCTTGTTAAAATCCTTGTTAAAGGCTCAAAGAGTCCCACTCCCCTCCGGAACATAGCAATACGCCAAATCTGGAGCGAATGGAACCAAGCCAAGGGCCTCAATGGCCTGTAAGTGCTGGTATATATTGGCCATTGAGGCTCTTGGCCTGGTCCCATTCATTCCAGGTTTGGCTTATTGCTATGTTCCGGAGGGAGCCGCGTTGTTAATGCGACATCCAGGACCACCTATTAGCGTGCCATTCCGAGAGCACGAGGCGCCGCATTGACTCGGCTTCCGACACCCATCCAAGTACTGGCCAGGCAGACCTATGCTTAATGTTGCTGATCGTACTCGAATGGATAACTTGGGTCTTTAGGCTTATATTATATAGCACCAAAAAATACTGCGAAGGCCGACTCTGTTTCTTTTTTTTAATAAATAGTTGTAAGGTTGTAAAAGAAAAAAAATTAAGGGTTTTGATGGAAGTATAACCAACGAATACAAGAATCAAGTTGCGGCTGTTTGGTGTAACTCCACGAAAACGAACCACCTTTTTGAAATCCGGAAATTAATGGATGGGAGTTGCAAAATACGAACTCAAACTAAGTTGGGTTACATGTGAACAGTATCCCTCAGATCTATTTAAAATACCAACACCCTTTTAAGATCAGGAAAAAACTTTGAATTGAACAACAAAATAGCACTATCTAGCGACGAAGAAGATTTTTATGACATAGTTATAGCGAACTAAATGTATCAGTGTCTAATTTAGAAGTGGTGCCAATAAATTGTTTCTTGGTGCAGATTCTTCTTACATGGACTCAGAAGAGCAATTTGAGCTAATTTTCAGTCATGTACCACGAAGGGTACAAAACATTTTTGTTATCTATACGTGTGTGCGATTGTTTCGAACACGCTGTCGAAAGACGCGTTTTTATAGCAAATTTTCATTACCAATTTTTCCATGGACCATTTAGGGTACTTAAACAGAATGTGCACCCCTTTTTACCGCACACCCAAATGCTGTCACTTGGAATCAATTAAAGACGCGCGTTTTTTGCATGTATTGATAGGTACCGATTGAGCATAAAATGTCGAGAACCACGTGACCGCGTAACATAGGCAACCCATTGTACAGAAGTGGCTAACCTGCTTCAGGAAACTAAATCTGACACTTGCAGCAATTACCATTGGCGTTGCACGTACAAATTAGGGCACAGAAAACATATTTTCATAAAAAAACGAATTTGGCACGCCACAAATTAAAAAAAACTCTGTAAAAACATTTAATAAAGCAAAAGTAAATAATAGGATTTATTTAAGAATATTATTGTAGATAAACATATTTGATTTATAAATTACAATAGCTGCTCAAAATGAGTCACTGAACGCCAAAGAAAAACAATGACATTGCAAAAGGAAATCAGCACGGCAGGCAACATTGGAAAATAAAATTCACTACATTTAGGTTAGTCAATGGTCACGTGGTTCTTAACCTTTTATGCTTGCTCTGTATTTTACCATAACACAAGTGATCCTTTTGTACATGGCAGGGTACCTAAATGTTCACCGCCTTTTGGACTAGAACCTAGTCCAAGAGGTCATCGACCTCGGGAGTTATGTCGTCGTGACCTATTTTAATGTTTTTTAGTTTTTTAATTACATTATCTTTTTTTTATACTTAGCTCATTCTCTCTGTTTATGCTTTCCAGATATTTGTTGATGTTGCATTTTGCAGCTTCGGGCTTCTGTTTTACTTTGTATGCTACCTGAGCGTCGAATGATAACTTTTGAAAATCTTCTTTCCACACACCATTATTTCCTTTTTCTTTGCACGAATCTTCCCTGTTCTGTCTTATATCAACCTTAACTGGCACTGTTTGTCTTTTTATATTCTTCTTAATATTTTGTATATTAGCAAAATATCTTTCTTGTTTTAGAAAGAAAACATAGAATAAAATGGAATATAATTTTCCAATGAAAGTACCGAGCTATGCAAATACGACACAAGATGTAGTGTAACTCTTTATTATTTAACTAATAAGTAAGCATATATGTGTAAACTTAATAATACTAAAATATTTATTTGCGCAAAACACACATTAAAGTCTTTTCTAGGTTATCATGTAGTAATCGAAAGATCAAACTGAATCAGAATAACTAGGTAGGCAGTTCCAGCTCCAACAATCTACAACAAAATATTAATTTATTAAACATTTCTTTTTAAGGAACATGAGGCCGTGCGTGAGCACGACTCCATGATTCCCATCCCACCCCCTTACCCGGGCTCAGCGCTATTCTCCGGTCTAACATGCCCCACCCCTGAAAGACATGCAACCCAACATACATACCACACACACCATCCATGGACACGCCGGATTTAACTTATTCAGAAACATTTCCGACGGGCAGAGGATTCGAACCTACTGCCGTTGGGAGTCTAGTTTTTATTAGAGGTTGGAACTCTAACCACTAGACCACCCGCTGGCTCGTTTAAAACATGTATGTACATAAGAAAAGCAAATAAAATGATTTTTTTTACCACTGCGTGGATACGGACTTATTATGTCATTTATTTGCGTTAAGTAATAAAGTTCATTATCTCACTAGTGAGATAGTGGATTTATTACCTAACTCATTTTATTTACACAAACAAAACTGAAACTCGGTTTATAAAAAAAAAACTGACTGGTTGCCATAGTATTGAAGAAGTCGAATCTATCTCGTTCCTTTGATTTTTTAACAAAAGTATTTTAATAGTGACTTGACATTTGCAAATAAATTAATGCGAAATGTCAAATATTATATCAAGCGAAAAAATTCTATTTTAACAAATTTGGAGCAGTCGTAGATAAAACTTTGAACTTGTATGTCACACGTGGGATAATGCATTATTGTGGCACTCGTTTGATTACACGATTCGGTCTATGACTATTAAATCGTATTAAACGCTACCGGAATAAAAACTAGTTTAATTTATAAAGACGTTTTGCATTCTTACCGTAAATATTAAAGGTAAATCGATGGTAAAGAAACCTCCAGCTGTAATGTTTACTTCATTGTGTAAAAGTTGCAGAGAAAAGGCGTTAATCTGCAATTAAGAGAAATACATATTATGACGAAAACGAATTTAAATTAAATATAACCTCTTTCTTAACCTCAGGGTTGGGATTTGTTGCAGTAAGTTTGAACAGCTCCCTTTTTATCATATTTGCCTAAAACAAGCCGTTACGTTATTGATGTTGTTTTTTTTTCTTAAAAAAATCATGAGGCCGTGCGTGAGCACGACTCCATGATTCCCATCCCACCCCCTTACCCGGGCTCAGCGGACTTGCGCAATACACCGGTCTAACATGCCGCACCCCTGAAAGACATGCAACCCAACATACACACCACACACACCATCCATGGACACGCCGGATTTAACTTATTTAGAAAAATCTTCGACGAGCAGAGGACTCGAACTTACTGCCGTTGGGAGTCTAGTTTCAAAGCCTGAGACTTTAACCACTAGACCGGGCCGGTGGTCTAGTTGTTAAAGTCCCAGGTTTTGAAACTAGACTCTCAACGGCAGTAGGTTCGAGTCCTCTGCCTGTTAAAATTTTTCTGAATAAATTAAATCCGGCGTGTCCATGGATGGTGTGTATGTTGGGTTGCATGTCTGTCAGGGGCGGGGTGCATGTTAGACCGGTGAACGAGCGCAAGTCCGCTGAGCCCGGGTAAGGGGGTGGGATGGAAAAATGGAGTCGTGCTCACGCACGGCCTCATGATTCCTTTAAACAAAAACCACTAGACCACCCGCTGGCCCTATTAATTTTGTAACTGTTTACTACAATTTTTGTCGTATGACATCATGAGTATTGGTCACACTTTCGGAAGAAATATATAATATGTCCTACAAAGGATCCGCTTAGAGCGATCGTTGACATTAAAATGTTTTTGATTAAAGTAAAATTTTATAATTTGACTGCGACAGAGATATGTACGCCTGTATGGGTTCCTGCTTTGTTTCTCTGTTTGTCTGTCTGTTATCATTTAGCTCTCTTTCTGTTGGTCTCTAGCCCCCTCTACCTTTCGCGCTGCTTGAGTCGCTCTGTGTACCGTTTTGTTTCTGCGTCGGTTTATTTTTCAGCATGATCTCTGTATCCCCCTCTTTGCTCCGTTGCACTCTTTCTACATACCCCCTTTCTTCTTCCTGTCATTCCTATTTACCCTCTTTATCTTCCTCCCACCTTTCATCTGTCCACCCCGTTTCTTCTTGCGAGAAAAAAAATGTTCAAAAATTTGCATATTTTTTTTAAATTTTGTGGTTTTATAGAGTTAGAGATTAACTACAATTTTGTTTGGGTCCCAACCTGCTAATTTCTCTGTGATGCTTTCTATGAGCGTTTGAGATTCGAAAAACAATGCTTCTTTATTTAAGAACGGGAGACGGTAAAACGTTTACGTTTAACTAAATTGCTCATGAGTGATAGTACAATGAGATTTACAACCTAAATTTTAGATGCACCAATATTAAGGGGGATTAATATTTTTCATCCCATTTAATTTGTGATTGACGTCTTTGGTCTCTGTTTTTTTTAATGTAAATTAAAATTTCTTAACTCTAAAAAATGTAATTTATCTCTCAAAAAACCTTGGATTGGCTCGTTTTGATTGCACATCATACTATGCCGTGCGTTGCAGAAGTGCTATCTTTCCATAGTGGTGCAATACCAAATGAGATATATTTGTATGACGTGTTGCGTCTACCCTTTTAAATGTAATCAACGTACACGCTATTTATCACCGCCAATGCTCTACTGTTAAGGTTACAACATTGTACATAAACACTTTTAAATATAGGAAATGTAATAGTTTTGAAAGTATGGGAAAGTTCAAGCGAATTGTACCGCTTATATTTTTAAATTGAAGTTGTTGCTCATACTTGATTAGTACCAAGTTTTCTGTAGTTGTAAATCACTAACACAATATTACACTAATACTCACATTCTTAGTAAGTTCGCTGCAAACAAATGTGGTGATAAATGCATCGAGCGCGAAGACAAGTACTAGAATTCCGCTAACAACCATATTGTTTGTGAGATACAAATCAAGGTATAAATTAGAAAGGTTCATGTACAAATAAATAGTAATTGTTATTAAATTCATTACTATGTTCATTAAAATTGGAACCGAGTACATTTTATTTATAACGGAAGTTAACGTTGTTAGTTCTTGGTGGAGTTCTGCAGCTACCATGATACCCTTCTTCAATGTTGTGTTGGATATGATTTGTCTTTGTTGCAACTCTTGACAGTATTCGTTTATATATTGAAATCTAGATTTGAGCAGAAGTATCCATGTGCGAATAGCAATTGTAAGAGATACTTTGTAAATGTTATTGAACGTGTAGAGCAAAATGCTTACAAACCAGTAATTTAGTTGATTTATCAAAATAAGGCTACGTAAAACGTACAGAATGATAGCAAACAGATTTAGAAACATGCAAAAAATTGAAAAACGTTTAACTTGCTTATTTTTCGTTGCAATTTTCACATAACGTTGAACGTTATGATCAAGACTGAATAATTTTTTCAGTAATTCTGTTACAGTTTCTTCATAGATTTCATTATAAATAATCGACGTTACTGTTAATATAACATCAGAGTTAATCTCACTTACTGCTACAAACCAGTAAACTAAACTTTTATTTTTTTCATCTTGTATCACAAGCGTGTTGTTTATCAGTAAAGCAGCACAGCTTGTTAATGCCCACAAAATATAACATTTTAGTTTGTGTATTTTGATATTAGGTATTTTCTTGATATTTCTATTTCCAGGAGGGCCATACACATTGTACCTAGCTAAGCCAAGGTATTTTTGCAATATATAAGATGGATGAAAGGCAGTGTACGCATCGCAATTGCGATGGTTTTGTGACGCCAATGTAGAATCCAACATGGTACTTTCAGAGTTAGAGACAAAACTAACGTCATCTAGCGCATTTATACTGAAAATGTTTACACAACAGGCTTTCAATTTTCTAAATTATGTACAATAATAATATGTTCATGCGATGTATTCACTACAATCTACAAATTCATGCAATCAAAATAAAAGGTGCTTTGTAGTTTTATATTTACACAGAATTATACAATTAGGCTACATTATTGATAGTGTAATAAAAAAGAATTGATTTTAAACAATAGTAGTAGTAGCTTTTAGAAATTTCAACAAGCAGAACTGCGTGAAATTTCGCAATAGGTCTTGAATGTGCAGCTTTTACCTGCAGCAGTTAATATTTTATTAGTAACATGCCATGGTAGAGTATAGAGGATGCTATGCTATTTTATGGACCAAACTTCTGCGCAAGTGTAAAAACTTGTTGAGCAACTCTGGTTTACTTCAGTGCGCACGCGCAGTACGTGTATTTCTGTCAGTTTCAAATGTCACGTGCAGGATTTTTTGGTAACTTTAACCTTAGAAAGTAATAAAGAAGCTGTGTAGAGATGTACTGAATGCACGCACATTGGGGCCTTGTTAGCTAAATGCCTATTAGTGTGGGTTATTATAAACCCCTAAAAACGAATATAATTATTATCTTTTTTGAAAAAAGTTCTTTAATATGAACAATATAAAACGTCAAACAAAAGTAAAAAATCAAATTGTCCGCTATTTGCACAAAAATAAACTAAACTTTTGCGTATAAACCCGTGTTGTCGAGGTCGGTAAGATAGGTCTCTATTTTTTAAGAATAACATTTTCGTTAGAAGTTTAGAATATATCAAATATTTTATTTAACATTCCTGCTAGAGTGCTAGTGGATCACCATATTTTAAATCCCAGTTACTACTTTTGAAGTGGACAGATTTTTTCTACTTAGCTTAACCTCAGACAATGTAGAGAGACTCATTGTTTGCTATAGCTACAGCAAACATTATAATTTATTTAGGAACTGTTGCCACTACAGTCACTTTTTTATATTTTTATACTTTTGAGTAGCTTTTAGTTTTTCTTCTAAGTTTTTTTTTGTTGGTTGTTGTTTTATGACCAATTTCTGACCTCATTTGGCCTAAATTATAACGTTTGGATTCTCAAATGAATTTTTCTTCTACTGTTTTGCCTTCCTATTTATAATAATAAGAATGTTTAAAAATTCCAGTTTTACTCATAAGTGTTGTTTCTAATAAAATTGTAATAACGTTCTCTGAGCTTTTTCAATATTATATTAAATCTCTGTTATTGAATGAAATTATATAAGCTGTTATATTTTATATTCACTTGATGAATACCTCGAAATAATAAATAAAAATTAATAAATAAAATACAGGAGGGAGTGGCTTTCAAATTGTTCCCCTCTAAAGCAACGCCTGTGCGCGTGGTTATAATACGCGTCAGCCAACCCAATATGTTTAGTGTTTATCACTGCGGAGCCACGAGAGTTTAGCTTCACTCAGTGGCGTAACTTTAGATTTTGAGCCCGGGGGCAAGATACCTGATGGGCCCTGGTTCCATCCTCAAAACCCTCAAAAAAACTTCAATAATGAAGTAATTGATAATAAGAATACTTTTTTCAATACGAAAAAAGATATTTGCAGTCTAGTAAATAAAAATAAATATATTAAAGCCAATATTTGGTGTGCTTTAATGGGAAATTAAATACTATTTTTTAGTTAAAAATTAAATTTTGTATCATTCAAAATGGCAACTGGGCGCCATTTTGAAATTTTCTTTAAATAGAAAGGGGGGTCTAGTGACACCTCATTTGAAAGGTCTTTTAATTCTGATTTTAAAGAAAAATATTTAGCCATAACAAAATGGCGGATTTTAAACAAATGGACTCACTCATTTCAAAATTGTTTTGATTTTTTTATCCAGCGTCGAGTGACACCTCATTTGAAAGGTTTTTTAGTTCTGCGTCTGATCTTAGAGTTCCAAAGAAACATATTCAGCCATAACAAAATGGCGGATTTTAAACAAATGGACTCACTCAATTCAGAATTGTTCTGATTTTTTTATCCAGTAGTCCACTTTTTCATTTGCAGTACAAAATTTTCCCAGAAATAACTCAGGTGGCTGGAAATAATACTGAAAACGTTATGTTCCAACAAGACGGTGCGCCGCCTCATTATTATAGACCTGTTTCTGACTTTCTCAACGGATATTTTCTTGAAAGATGGATTGGTAGGCGGGGACCTGTAGAATAGCCGGCTCACTCCCCAGATTTAACTTCCTTAGATTTTTTTCTATGGGAATATCTGAAATCGAAAGGGTACAGAACCCGTCCAGAAGCAATTGAAGAACTGGAGCAACGCATTACAGAAGTTTGCAGAAATATCACTCCAGAAACTTATGAAAATGTAAGGCAGGAATTTCATAACCGACTTTTTATGTGCCAAGAAGTGAATAGTAACCAATTCGAACACTTAATTTAAGCTTTAATTCTTAGTTTTTTTAAATAGACTTCTTTATCTTCAAACACTGTCATTTTGTTATGGCTGAATATTTTTCTTTAAAACTCTAGGATCAGACGTAGAACTAAAAGATCTTTCCAATGAGGTGTCACTCGACCCCTTTTACTTAAAAAAAATTCAAAATGGCGTCCAGTCGCCATTTTGGATGATACAAAATTTTAATATGGTCTGAAAGATAGTATTTAATTTCTCATTACAGCACACCAAATTTTGTGGAAAAATATCAAGTCGTTCAAAAGTTAGTTGGGGGGGGGGGGTTTACTTTATAGACACAGTGTATAAGTACATACTTACTTACATGAAAAAAAAATTTTTAATTGCTGATAATTGTTTTTCAATATTTCACAAAATAAAGATATGCTCTTTCGTCCTAAAAGAACAGTTTTATAAAAAGAGAAATTGTTGAAACTTAAGTAGTCTTGTCAAACGCTTTAGATTCTATGCTTCGGTTTGCGGAATATCTTTCCCAAGCTTCAGAGAAAAATGTAAAATCAACTAGATGTGTTTCTAATATAATGCGTTAGGATACCGCCAGGTGGCCTATTCTCGAACCGGAAAACTTAAAATCCGTTTAGGAATAGCGCAGTTAAGGAAACGTTTCCGATTTATTCACTTTATTTTACGTACAAATACAATTATACAAAGTTTTTTATTTTTGTGATTGTATCATATCAAATTGAATAAGTATTAATAAACAAATTGTAATCGTTCCAACCATCTGAAAATAAATTAAATACAGGTTACTGTTACTGATTGAACATACTTCGACTAGGCTTACTGAAAAGAGAAGAGTGACATCTACGGTAAAGAAACGGCCAGCTGTAATGCCTACGTCAGAGTGCAGTAGTTGCAGAGACAGTGTGTTAATCTGAACAATATGTTGCAGTTGGTATTGCGACAGATTAAATGTTATCACTAAATTAAATTACCTGTTTCCTGAAGGTTTTACTTTTAGCTTTGTTTGTAACTTTTAGGAACGTTGCTTTGGTGGAATTTGCCTAAAAATAAGCATATATAATTAATTACACATATCTCATGAAGAAATGAAGACAACGCATTATGACCAACGCTTATTTTAATGGTACTCGCCCATCACGTAGCTAGTAATATAAACATCATATTTAGACTTCTATAATTCTTGTAAATATCAATATTACAATTTACTTTTGGCTAAGACTGCGTCGTCATTTGCGGATTACACCCAACATAATCATTAATCAGGTAAGGATCGACATGTAGATTGTCTGTCTTTACAAGCATTTGCTCTAAAAGTTTGAGCCATAGTTCTGTGTGAGCAGTGCTTGCCTAAACAGGGCCGTGTGCTTAGAATGTTAAAATCTTGGCGCAGACAAGGATTTGATCTTAATGTATCTTGTTTGTCAGGACAGGATTACTTAATCGGTTTATGCTTGTTAGCTGTTTGCGAACCTATACAAACTTGCATATTCTGAGCGATCAGAGCACTGAATTCAAATCTGGGATGCGGAGGTGTTCAAATTCTTTTGAGCCAGTCGGGCAGAACGGCGGTGTTATGGTTGGCTGTCACCGTTGGGCGGAGACGGATCTGGTAGAGCGTGATCGTGAGATCGATGATGCTTATGAGTCCTTAGAGGATGAACTACTGGAGTCGGAGCTTTACTGAGTCTAAAACCATCTTTTCTGTTTATGTTGTTAGGTTGTTTTCCAATTTTCATTGCTTCACGTATGATCCGAGAGTAGTAATAAGTTATTCTGGCAACTACTTCAGCGTTCTCAAAGTCCGTTTTATGTGCGGCACAAACAGCTGACAGATATAAGCCGGTTATATATTCATGTCCTAACAAACAAGATACATTAAGATCAAATACATGTCCGACCCAAGGTTCTAACAAGTTCGATACAAACAACTATAGCTCAAGCTTTTAGAGCAAATGTATGTAAAGACAAAAAAGCTACATGCCGGTCCTTACCTGAGTGCCTAAACTTGAAACTTAAAATTTGTAGTCTAAGTTACAATGAAATGTGAACTAATACACTTTACTTAGTTACAAACAAAAGGTTCTTATTTAATTATTTTTTTATGATTATCCAACAAACTTAACCACTTTTAGGACAAAAATTTATCTTGCCTGTTTTGTTAAGTTGCCGCATAGTATACACATAACAATAACATCAACAACGTATACATTCATGATAGTTATGATGGCAGCTATGTTAGAAATTTCTTTGCTCTCAGAATAAATACCATATAATTGAGAAACCACCCACAAAAGATTTATACCAAAGCTAAATAGAACCGGAATGGAATATATACTATTAAATTTCAATGTTAGCCAACATAACATTTCGTGTATTTCAGCAATTTGTAGTAAATCAAACGTTTGCCATCTATTTTCATTTAAATTTTGGTCATCCACCATTGCATTTATTAAATATTGGTTTATGGCTTTAAATCTTTGCGCCAAAAGCACAGCGTGAGTACAAACCATTAGTAGGGGCACCGATTTATAAACATTGCAGATAAACCACACAGTGTAAGTAATATGGTGAAATATCGGTTTTTTGCCGTTCGTATTCAAATAAATATTAACGAATAATATATGAGTGATTATAACAGTAACAAAAATTGTGCAAAACCGTTTTATTTTCTCATTGTATAAATTCATCTGTAATTTTTCCATTTTTTGATCACATGCTGCAATGTCTTCCCATATTTGTTTTAAGTCGTAACTATAAATTTCATTAAGAATTATGACTATTAAGGCGTATATGGCAAGCATAACCATCTTAGTAAGATAGACGTATTCAAGAATTCCCACCACGTGGTACGAAGCAAGAACAATTTTCATAATGAACGTAGAAACAGTCATTAAACACGCAATTATGTAGAGAAACAATTTGTAGAAATAACGTCGTTTTAAGTTTGTACAAATTCTATTTTGTGTTGAGCCACTAATATTAAATGTTGCTAATCCAGTACATTTTAGTAAAAGGTGCAGAGGATAGAGCACATTGAAAAGGTCGCCCATTTTGTAATATTATAGTTATTTAGATACCTCAATGATGCCTTTTTTGAAATAAAAAGGATTAGTTATTGATTCTCGTAATGTAAGTTAATGGAATGTTTCGTTGGATGAACACACAAAGCTATTTAGTTAACTAGTTAGGCGTAATTTGTAGAAAACCTTACATATAAAAAAATGGAAGCTCAGAATGGCCAGTGGCATACATAATTTAAAGGGTTGTTCTGCAATTGAACGTGATATAATTTTATCTATAATGTGATTTAAGATTAAGAGTTATGTAAGTAATTTGATATACTCCATGTTTGAAAATGCTACGTATATCTAACAAAATTTACTTACTCATTATAGAAATCCTGTCTCGGTTGATTACTATTGTTCTTCTTAAATGTGTTGTTGTTGACCATAAATGAGAGTTGATAAAAGCTTTTTAAAACAGCTCTGTATTTTTGTAACCTGGAAAGTATACCATGGGGTGGCAAGGGATGCTCGTTTTCCTCAAAGATTATAAAGTTGTCTTCGAAAGAGTGATAATAATAACACTTTTACTTTTAGGGGTGATTTGTTGTAGCTTTTAACGATGCAGCATAAAAATTCACGCTTGTTTAATTCAGTATGGTGTATAGGAACACTGCTATTACCTCTCACACGTAAATTAAGTATACTTATACCGGTATAAAACGTCATTTTGTAATAAAAGTATGGTCGGTATGTAGGAATTCTAATAATTAAAATATTTTGTGATACAGAATGATGACAAGTACTGCGTCTATGTAAACTATTCAGATAACAGATGTATTTTAATGGAAGACTTTTATTTAATATTATTAGCCACGTAATTGTCTGCCTTACGTGCTGCCATCTATTGAATTAATATATATTTAAACGTCAATTTTTGTGTTCATTATTTCAAATGTTAGAAAACATATCTTAGCGAAATCTTTTTGTCTTCAAAAATACCTAATTGCCTAATAGTAAATCCAGTAAGGTGAACAAACCTTTATCAATTTTAATCAAAATATATAAAAACTTTCAAATTTGCAATAAGCCACTCGGGGACTGTAAAATGAAATAAAATTACTTTGAACGGGACCTGTAATTAACTTGCGAGGTTCCGGTACGTTTCTCAATTCCCAGAGCTAATTATGTCACTGAAGTATCTTAAGATAACGCCCTAAGCATTGTTTTAATCAATACCAAGATTCTCATTTCTATATTTTACCACTAACAAACTTCGATTGCTGCAATATTCAAATTAGTAGTAAAATACAGCACGGGCAGGGCAGTCGGTTTTAAATACCTTTACATACATAAAAAAAATATACAAACATAAAAGTTTGTAAATCACAGGCGGACGGTAAAGTTAAACTTTCGGAATTAAATTGAAATATATTCAAAGGCTTTGACTGGTCCTACGAAACGATGACAAACGAAGCTGCAACAAAACCCGAGCGGGAGAGCTATAGAGCTCTCTGAAGTTCGGGGAAGAATTCTTTTACGGGTTCTCAAGAAATATTACAATCACAGTTGCAACAAGACCGAAGCGAACAAGACCAAAACGGGAGCTCTAGTGAGCTCTGAAAGGGCTTGGGGAGGGAACTTCTCCTACTCTAACTAAAGTTTACCAAAATAATTTTACGAGCAAAATAAGTTCGTTACAATTGTTGTAACCCCTACTCATTAATTGTGGCGTATTTTAACAGCACCTTTTAAAACATACATATTTTGGTAAATATTATCCATAATAATTAATAGTGCGTTTAGCGCTGCTGACATCTAGCGGCTGATTTAAGGAATAGTGTAAAAAACCTTCCTATTGGTGTGCGATATTCCTTGGATTTTTTGATTCGTATAATCACAGATAAAGTTAACACTACAGATATACGACCCTTTATACAAAATGTCCGCCCATATTTGGAGACGAAATTAGCGTTAGTTTGGCTACAACGCACCGGACCAATGTTAGGGCGCTGCTATCGCTATTTGTTTATTACTGTTGAAATGTGTTGGAAACTGTTTTATCGGGGATTTGAGTGCATCTGTCACATCATGAATATAATTTAAGTAGAATTGGCTTCAATATTAATTATTTACAAAAAATTGCGATTTGACAATTAAACATGGCAGATGGCTGTCTAACTTTTGGTTTGAATATGTGCTAAGTAATCTGCTCAATTACAGTCATCTGTGACTTAATTATAAATTGTCATTGCAGCGCCATCTTTTTGCAGATTATTAATCATATAAAACAAGCTGCCAGTAATGAACTGTAATGAACTATTTAATCAGAAGCTTCTTAGAACAAAAGGATATCTTATTTCCTTTTAGATAGCATTTATTATATAAGCGTATTTCTGCACATTGCAGTTAGTTAGTAAGTTTGAGCATTTGTAAACTGTTACTCTGCCAGTTTTTAACTCCGCTTTTGTCTGTATTTTAAAAAATAAAGTTTTTAAAAACAGAATTTGGTGAAACTAAATTATTTTTGGCGCAGTCGGTAGGATGCGTAAAGGGCACTAACCAAATTTTCAAAAATCAAAATTTTAAAGTGCACCTTGAGTTTTTACTCTTAGTTACGCATTCCTTTTCATCAACCACTCCCTGGAGATCCTGAACCTTCGGTGGACGACAAGCATCGCTAAAACCGAACAGAAGGAGATTCACATCTGGAAATCAAACGATCAACTCATCACGGACAAACATCGCCACGGTGAGCATCGCTGGTTCCCGCAACTCTAGCTATTGAAGCCCCTGACTATTGGAGTCAAAAATGCTGAAAGCATTGTAAGTAGAAAAATTTACTTTGCAAGTGAAACAGTGGCTTTTAAATTAAAATATATAAATAATTTACTAACGTAGATAAGTTAATTTAAGTGCATTTGTCAATAAAATCAATCTACACATCTTGTAATTGATAGACAATTCAAGCCAGTGATTGATTTATTGCCGATCATTGCAATTTAGTAATAAGTTCACTTGAACTCCTGTAAGCGTGAAATCTGGAGTGTTGAATAACAATACTTAATATACCATCCAGACGACTAAGAGTTCATGGTAGGAACCCTGAATTAGAATACTAACTTAAAACATCCCCTTAAAGAAAAAGTGCTAAACTTCATGAGTGATACCGACTCTGATCCCGAAATCGATCAAATTGAACCAAATCTTATCAGACCTATTCGATTTTACTTACGCCCACCTGTGTTAAACATGGAAAATCAAGGCGTTGCACCACAACCTGTTGTAGTAAATTACCCGCAAGGATTTCACATGTCCATTCTGAATGAAATTCCTCGGTATGAAGGCGACCCGACCGAATTAAGTGAATATATAAGAGCGGTCGAAGACATTTTTTCCCAATTTTATCAACCAAATGACCCCAACGCTTATATCAACAAACTCCTTTTATCAGCAACCCGAAACAGATTAAAAGGAACAGCTCTAGAAGTAGTTACCGGACAGACAATCTTATCCTGGATAGATCTAAAAACAATCTTGATTGACAATTTCGGAGATCAAAGATCCGAACTAAATTTAGTTATTGATTTATCCAGACTCAAACAAAATCTTAGGGAACACCCTGTCAATTTTTATAATAGATGCCGTTCTTTACTGGCAATTCTAAATTCAAAAATATCGCTCACAAACGAAGATCAGGCAATCAAAAATTACCGCATAAATAATGCTAAAGCCCTAGCCTTAAAAGCATTCACAAGTGGACTTCTGGAACCACTCGGATCCTTTCTCAGATCGCGAGCTCCTTTTACTCTTGAAAATGCTTTGACTTTTGTTAAAGAAGAGTTAGATGTCAGGTATTTCCAAAATTCTCAAGCTAAACCCCAAATGTCATCCCAGCAACCCACTAAATTACCTCCAAAACCGCACCCTGCATTTCACAACTATCAATCTTCCTACTCGCAACCTCAACAAAATCACTTCCCACAATATACACAACAAAGACAACAATATCGACCTAATTTTACACCTGTAAGACAATTAAACCCCAATCAACCCCCTGCACAGTTTCCTGGCTATCAAAAACCCTTCGGTAAACCCGACCAAAATGTGTTTGCACCCAAGAAAAATTTCCAACATTCCACTAAACCGGAACCCATGCAAACCTCAACTATTAAGAAACGCCCAGCCTCTCAACAAGTGGGAAATTTCAGACAAAGACCTTTTAATCAAAATTTTCAAAATCAAGGCAATTTTCAACAAAGAAATAACCCCCCAAATTACTCCACGAATAACGGACAACGTCCAAATTACGTATCTGAAGAATTATACAATTTGACCACCGAACCCCAACAAGAATTAAACGACTTATACGATGATTATCTCACTGAAACCGATCACCCAGAGTACCCAGAAATGTACGACGAACAATCCAATTTTGACAATTACCAAGAATACGAACACGAGGATTTTCCGCTACAAGCCTCGGAAGAAACGACACAATAGAAAATTTTTTCATTAATCCTAAATCCAATCTACCATTTATTATCATTCCCCAAACTAACGAAAAACTTCTAATTGATACCGGATCATCAAAAACCATAATATCCCCCGAATTTGTTTTCAGAAATTTTCCTAACTCCGTCTATCACCACAATTTTGAAATTACGACCTCTCACGGAACTTCTAAACATAACCTAGTTGCTGACATTCCTTTGCCCACGCTTTTTCATAAATCAGGTAATCATCAAGTTTACCTCTACAATTTTCATGATGAATACACAGGCCTTATAGGATCAGACTTATTAGCCGCACTTCCTGCCAATATTGACTATAAATGGATGCATATCCAAACTGAAAATACTACTGTCCCATTCTTCTACAACCCATCTATGACAAAACAGCAGCAACAAAAACGTAACGAATGTAATTTCTTAAAACTTAAAGACCCTGAAAATACACTTTGTAGAAATATGATCCCATCTCGTACCGAAATGACCATCCGACTACCAGCTATTGGTAAAAATGGAAATAAATTATGCCCAAAAATCAAAATTTCTGATACCTTAACTATACCTCCAGCCATAGTGCATTTGCATAACAACTGGTTCACGACGACTGTATTAAACACCTCTGACAAGGAACAAGCTATTTACGTAGTCGACCCTTTATACCTAGAGGAATTCGATATTTCAAATACCAAATCAATATCAATAAATAACCACAATGTATCGATTAACAATGAAATTAACCAAGCCTCAAAAAAACAAATTTTGGAACAAAACCTAAAAACAAACTTAAGATTAGATCACCTGAACGAGGAAGAACAAACTCTTCTTAAAAACCTTTGCTTTAACTATAAAGATATATTTTATACCCCTGAACTACCCCTGACCTCCACTAACTTGACTCAACATCACATTAGAACGAAAACCAATGACCCGATTTTCACCAAAGCTTACAGATACCCACACTGTTATCGAGTCGAAGTCAAAAATCAAATAAGCAAAATGCTTAAAGAAAATATTATCGAACCCTCAGAATCGCCCTACAATTTCCCAATTTGGGTGGTTCCAAAAAAAGCCGATGCCTCTGGAAAACAAAAATTTCGTATCGTAATTGACTATAGAAAATTAAACGCTGAAACCATAGAAGACAAACATCCTCTTCCAAATATAGAAACTGTTCTAGACACTTTAGGACGAGCCCAATACTTTTCAACTTTGGATCTTGCCAGCGGATTCCACCAAATAGAAATTAAACCAGAAGATCGCGAAAAAACTGCCTTTTCCACTGAGGAAGGCCATTTTCATTTTAAAAGAATGCCCTTCGGATTGAAAAATGCCCCTGCAGCTTTCCAAAGAATGATCAACACTGCCTTATCAGGATTAGCACCCCTACAGTGCCTCGTTTATCTCGACGATGTCATAATATTTTCTACTTCCCTACACGAACACTTAAACAGATTAAAAAGCGTTTTTGAAAGATGTCGAAAAACCAATTTAAAAATTCAGCTTGACAAATCAGAATTTCTACACAAATCAGTCAATTATTTAGGACATGTCATTACACCCGATGGAATAAAGCCTAACCCCGACAAAATTCATAGTATCAAAAATTTCCCTCTTCCCAAAACTCGTACAGAAATCAAATCTTTTCTCGGACTTTTCGGCTACTATAGAAAATTCGTGAAAGACTTTGCCAAACTAACAAAATTCTTAACAGTGTGCTTGAAGAAAGATAACAAAATCATTCATTCGCAAAATTTTATTGATTCATTTAATCACCTAAAAACACTTTTGACCAATGAACCAATCTTAGCCTACCCTGACTTCGACAAGACCTTCGAATTGACAACTGATGCTTCGAAATTTGCCCTTGGAGCCGTTCTCTCTCAAAATTCTAAACCAATATGTTTTGCCTCCAGAACCCTGAACGAAACAGAACAAAAGTACAGCACAATTGAACGCGAATTACTCGCCATTGTTTGGGCCACCAAACATTTTCGACCTTATCTATTCGGTACCAAATTTCTATTATACACAGACCATAGACCTCTTATCTGGCTAAAAAATCTAAAGGAACCCAATTCTAAACTGACCCGTTGGGCCCTCAAATTAGAGGAATTTAATTTTGATATCCAATACCTCCCAGGTAAATCCAACAAGGTCGCAGACGCCCTTTCTAGAATTCAAATACACCCTACTTCTGTAAAGGATTTAACCCTCGAAATTTCCAAACAAAACTTAAATGAAATCCTACAACCAGAGCTTAACACCCCTGAACCAATATTAGATAATATCAGCATCTTACCTGAACGAGCCGATTCCCCTAACTTAGAAGACTTCATGACAATTCCTGTATTCATACCACCTTCTGAAAATATTGAACCTCTAAAAACGCATGACCAAATTATTGATAATGATTCTTTACCTGATACTGTGCACACACAAGCCAGCTCTACACCTGTTATAGATATCTCAGAAAAACCACTACAACATTTCAAAAATCAAATTGAATTTATTATGGCCAATATTCCCAAGAAAATCAAAATTACAACTTTTGACAACAATAAACACATCTCAGTATTCATTAACGAATCAAACAAAAGAATTAAATTTAACGAACTATTAATTGAACATTGCCAACCAAATACAGACTATTATTGCCATTTTCTTTCTGATCAATTATACAACGAATTTTCCCAATATGTTAATGACATAACCAATGACAACACACCCAAATTTCACCGATGTATGACACAAGTAACCTATGTCACTAATCCCGATGATCGACTAGAACAACTACGACTCTATCACGAAGGAAAAACCAATCATCGAGGTATTAAAGAAACTCTCGAACACATGCAAAGAAAATATTATTGGTCATCAATGCAGAAAGATATCAAAACCTACATAGATAACTGCTCCATTTGTAAAACTCAAAAATATAATCGACATCCTCTAAAACAACACCTAAATTTAACCCCTACAAATAACCGACCTTTTTACTCCTTACATATGGACGTATTCCAAATTAACAATCAAAAATATCTTACTCTAATAGATCCATTTTCAAAATTCGCACAGGCTTATCACCTTCGTTCTAATAATCTTGTAGATATCATAGATCGATTATTCTATTTTATTACTACCTTCCCTGCCCCCCAACTACTTATAGCCGATAATGAATTTAATAAAAATCCTTTAAAAGATTTCTTAAATTTCCACAAAATCCAATTTCATGCCACTACCCCGTACCATCATAATTCTAACTCACCTATCGAAAGACTCCATTCCACTTTAATTGAACAGTATCGTCTATACGAAAACGAAGTTCCCGAATATAAAAAAATACTATATTGCATTCTAGCCTATAATAACACTATTCACTCGAATCTAAAAATGACCCCTAACGAAATAGTTTTTGGACATACAGAAAACCGAAATCCCTTCGACTTAGAATTTGACCAAACTTTTCTAAATGATTACGTCAACGATCATAAAAACAAAATGCACAATATCTATCACAACCTATCGAATACCCAGCAACAGACAAAAATCAATCGAAACTTACAGATCAACGATAAAAGAACAAATCACGAATTTAAGGAAGGAGACTTGGTCTATGTTAAAACAAATAATAGAAACAAAAGTAAACCTCGTTTTATTGGCTCTTATAGAATTCAGCGTGTTCTAGAACACGACACATATATTTTAATTAATGACAAAAATCAATCAACTTTAAAGCGACATGCTAACGAATTGCTCCCGTTTACAGGACAATCTACATCCTCATCCCATTCATCGAGATCATCAGATGTGACGTAACTATAAAAACTTTAACTGATAACCCAGGCCTTTACCCGTTAATAAAAGGTACAGCCCTCTTAAAAGACAGTGAATGGACACTTGTGAAAACCCTTGACTATACCCCTCTCCTACAAAACTATGACCATCTAAAAACTAATATACAAAGAACCATTAAAACCCTTCAAGGACGCCGTTACATCCTCCACGAGCACCTCAAACCTTCCGCTAATTACCCATCTGATTATTACAACACCCACGACAATCAACTGTTAATTCTCGACCAATATCTCCAAAAATCCGATTTACTGATCAAACAACTCTTTCCTGAAACACAAATCACCCGGCCTAAACGTGAACTTTTTGACGGCCTTGGAACAGTCATCAAATTATTCACGGGTAACCTTGATGCGAGAGATGGTAAAAGATACTCTGAAACCATTGAAAAATTAACCAAAACTACAGACCTACAGAAAACGATTTTAGAAGAACAAACTGAAGTACTTAACAACACCATTACTGCATTCAACAATAACATACAAAAATTATCCCAAAACCAACAAACAATAGCACAAAATTTACAAGATTTTATACTGGAAGTCCAATCGCAACGCGCAAAAACCTTAGGCACCCTATCCACGATTGCCACCCTCATTGAAGCTTCGCAGGCCCTCCAACTTTTTATAGACACCTTCATGGAACTCGAAACATCCTTAACATTTGCACAAAACCAACAAATTCACCTCTCTTTAATCGATAATAATGATCTTCTAACTTCACTATCTAGAATTCCAAATTTTCTTAATAAAATACGAAGCCAAACCCTACAATTACCTTACCCCGTTGAACCTTCAACCATACACCTATATGAAACCTTAATTAAATTAAAGGTTTACCAAATTAAAAATAGCTTCACGTTTATCTATGAGATACCACTCATACGAAAATCCGTAAATTACCAATTTATTAATCTAATACCTATACCTGCATATTATAAAAATCAGCTCTTTCACATGATAATACCAACCTTTAACACAATACTATTTTCAAAAAAACACAGCATTCCAATAGAGTCCCAATATTGCCTACCATTACCCAATAACCAATATTTCTGTCAAAAGGAAAATCACTTTCCCATTCCCAACACCAAACTATGCGAAACGCAACTTCTCAGTTTCACCTCTAATCAAACATGCAAACCTTTCATCTTTTCTCTATCTCACACTAAATTGATTAAACTAACAAAAAATAGTTGGATCCTTAGTTCCCCTAATGAAATAGTTTGCGAAATCCAATGTATAAACACTCAATATCGCAAAATACTTATCAATACACAGCTGATTCAACTAACACCTGATTGTTCAGCCATCATAAACTATAATGATGCCATATTTACCTTTGAATCCTCTTCAAAAACTTCAATTAATCTATTAACTGCTACCATCGGTAAATTGAAAACTAACATAATCAATAACAGTACAAAAATCAATACTTCATTAGATTTATCCCACATCGACGTAAATCTTTTAAAACACGAACAATTGAAACTTAATCATCAAAAAGAACAACTGCAAAGAAGTGATTCCCCGATGATACACAATCTTAGTCTAAGCTCAATCATTATTGTAATCTTAATTGTAATTATCTTTGCTTGCCTTTTTATATATGTTTTTCTTAAACGTCAAATCTTATTTAATAAATTAATTGCCAAATTACAAACTTCAAACACCCCTAATACTATTGAAGAATCACCATCACACCTGTTACAATGTAAAGTATGAACAGCCTATACTATATCTTTCATGAAAATCAATTTTTCAAATATGCTTTTCATACTGGTGATGGAGGAGTAATGAACTGTAATGAACTATTTAATCAGAAGCTTCTTAGAACAAAAGGATATCTTATTTCCTTTTAGATAGCATTTATTATATAAGCGTATTTCTGCACATTGCAGTTAGTTAGTAAGTTTGAGCATTTGTAAACTGTTACTCTGCCAGTTTTTAACTCCGCTTTTGTCTGTATTTTAAAAAATAAAGTTTTTAAAAACAGAATTTGGTGAAACTAAATTATTTTTTGCCGATAGCTCACATATTTACCGTATATCTGTAGTGTTAACCTTATCTGTGGTATAATTCACCGCAAACTTCCAAGGTTAGTTAAGCAAACGTTAGCACTTTGAAGTTTCTGTAATATGGCAGTCTCTCAATAATGCAAACAGGAACCGAAAATTGAACAACGGGAATAACGTTTAGACGGTTTTGGACAATGGAAAGTTGGCGGAAAGGCCTAGTATCACTAAATTATTTAAATTAAATGTGACGTTTTTCACCAGCACCCTATAAAACATACATGTTTTGGTAAATATTATCTATTGCCACATAATAATTAACAAGGCGTTTAGCGCTGCTGACATCTAGCGGCTGATTTAAGGAATAGTATAAAAGTACATTCAATCCAATTTGCCGATCACAATACGCACGCGAAAGCGTGGAAGGCAAAAGCGATTAAGTATATGATGTATAATAGTTTACGCATGATAGTTAGTTACAACGACTGTTTTTTTATTTCTTAATTTAAAAAAATGGCCGGTGGGTATATTAAGATAATTCAAGGTTTGATCTCATTAATAGTGGAAACTTAAAATATCTCATTTTATGAAGTTTGGGATTACCCCAATTAGGAAAACACTCGTGATTTGCTTTATTTATTGTGCGCTGAAACTAAATTAAAAAACAAGAAAATTTACAATGTGCAATTTTTCTTATTTGCCTGATAGTGTCATATCAAACTGAATAAGTATTATTAAATAAGTTGTAATTGTTCCAATCATCTGAAAATAAATAAATAAAAATTATTGTTATTGATTGAACGCATTTTCACTATGCTTACAGAAAAGAGAAGAGTAACATCAATTGCAAAGAAACCTCCAGCTGTAATACTTGCGTCAGAATGCAGTAATTGCAGAGAAAATGTGTTAATCTAGAGAATACATTGCTGTAGTAGGTGTTATGAAAGATCAACAGCTATCACTGAATTAAATTACCTGTTTTATAAGGGTTGCACTTTTAACTTTGTTGATAAGTTTTAGTAACGCTGCTTTGGTGGAATTGGTCTAAAAATAAACATTTATAAGTACGTATCTTAGGAAAAAATGCATGATGACCACTAGTAGGTCATTTTTATAGTACATTTTTATAGTGCACTGATTGTGCATTTAAAATTTTAAAAATCGGAAATTTACTTTTGATGTAAAAAATTTAAACTTGTTCGGCACGTTTTGAATCTATTGAAATTCTTTGTGTTATTTACAACAGACAAAGAAATAATACATTTCACCTAGTTACAAACAAAATGATTTCAATTTCAATAAAACGGTATTATTATCATCAGAGCGCGGATTTCAAGTATTTTGCTTATGCACTATTATTGTAAGCAAATAAAAATCTTTTTGTATTTCTACGATCTATGGAAAATGTAATCATTTGACACGACTTTTATTTTGCTTTTTTTTTCTTATTTTTTGAAGTTGACTTATTTTGCTTATTTTGCTCTTTAAATCGCTTATATGCGCTTATTTTAGCTTTTATACTACTGGTTGGTCTTTTTTTTAATAAAGAATTTACCATTTGCAATTTTTTGTTTGAAAAATCAAATGTTAAAACCTTAAAGGATTTGTTATTTGTCGATTTAAACGATTCAGCGAATAATTTACCGAATATTTACACCACATTCTACCAATCCCCTGCTAGACCAAACAAACATCTCTCAGAGAAACAAATAGCGCGCTCGGGGAATCACCAAGTTTTGTGTTCTATCTAAAGCCATCACAATAGTCTATCGCGTTCATTTGTAAAAGTGCTAGAAATATTGTTTTGTTTTTTGTTAACGTCAGTAATAAGGACGGACCATTCCATTGAGTGTTTTGTGAATAATTTTAATTTGAAATTATAAAATGCCTATTGTGAAGGATAAATCCGCACCGGCAACTTAGCGTAAAGATTTTCCTGAATTGGTTATCAAAAATAACAAAATATTTTGCATAAGCTGCACGAAAACCGTAAGTTACACCTTTGCAATATCTTATATTTTTAAAAGCCGATTAAAAAAATTTCTGTCGTTTTTCTATAACATGCTTGGTATGTTCGTATGTTGGTATGTTCGTATGTTGGTATGTTCGTATGTTGGTATGTTCGTATGTTGGTATGTTCGTATGTTATTATGGTGGTATGTTGGTATGTTCGTATGTTGGTATGTTCGTATGTTGGTATGTTCGTATGTTGGTATGTTCGTATGTTGGTATGTTCGTATGTTGGTATGTTCGTATGTTGGTATGTTCGTATGTTGGTATGTTCGTATGTTGGTATGTTCGTATGTTGGTATGTTCGTATGTTGGTATGTTCGTATGTTGGTATGTTCGTATGTTGGTATGTTCGTATGTTGGTATGTTCGTATGTTGGTATGTTGGTATGTTGGTATGTTGGTATGGTGGTATGTTGGTATGTTGGTATGTTGGTATGTTGGTATGTTGGTATGTTGGTATGTTGGTATGTTGGTATGTTGGTATGTTGGTATGTTGGTATGTTGGTATGTTGGTATGTTGGTATGTTGGTATGTTGGAATGTTGGAATGTTGGTATGTTGGTATGTTGGTATGTTGGTATGTTGGTATGTTGGTATGTTCGTATGTAGGTATGTTCGTATGTTGGTATGTTCGTATGTTGGTATGTTCGTATGTTGGTATGTTCGTATGTTGGTATGTTCGTATGTTGGTATGTTCGTATGTTGGTATGTTCGTATGTTGGTATGTTCGTATGTTGGTATGTTCGTATGTTGGTATGTTTGTATGTTGGTATGTTCGTATGTAGGTATGTTCGTATGTTGGTATGTTCGTATGTTGGTATGTTCGTATGTTGGTATGTTCGTATGTTGGTATGTTCGTATGTTGGTATGTTCGTATGTTGGTATGTTCGTATGTTGGTATGTTCGTATGTTGGTATGTTCGTATGTTGGTATGTTCGTATGTTGGTATGTTCGTATGTTGGTATGTTCGTATGTTGGTATGTTGGTATGTTGGTATGGTGGTATGTTGGTATGTTGGTATGTTCGTATGTAGGTATGTTCGTATGTTGGTATGTTCGTATGTTGGTATGTTCGTATGTTGGTATGTTCGTATGTTGGTATGTTCGTATGTTGGTATGTTCGTATGTTGGTATGTTCGTATGTTGGTATGTTCGTATGTTGGTATGTTCGTATGTTGGTATGTTCGTATGTTGGTATGTTCGTATGTTGGTATGTTCGTATGTTGGTATGTTCGTATGTTGGTATGGTGGTGTGTTGGTATGTTGTTATGTTGGTATGTTCGTATTTTGGTATGTTCGTATGTTGGTATGTTCGTATGTTGGTATGTTCGTATGTTGGTATGTTCGTATGTTGGTATGTTCGTATGTTGGTATGTTCGTATGTTGGTATGTTCGTATGTTGGTATGTTCGTATGTTGGTATGTTCGTATGTTGGTATGTTCGTATGTTGGTATGTTCGTATGTTGGTATGTTCGTATGTTGGTATGTTCGTATGTTGGTATGTTCGTATGTTGGTATGTTCGTATGTTGGTATGTTCGTATGTTGGTATGGTCGTATGTTGGTATGTTCGTATGTTGGTATGGTGGTATGTTGTAATGATGGTATGTTGGTATGTTGGTATGTTGGTATGTTGGTATGTTGGTATGTTGGTATGTTGGTATGTTCGTATGTAGGTATGTTCGTATGTTGGTATGTTCGTATGTTGGTATGTTCGTATGTTGGTATGTTCGTATGTTGGTATGTTCGTATGTTGATATGTTCGTATGTTGGTATGGTGGTATGTTGGTATGTTGGTATGTTGGTATGTTCGTATTTTGGTATGGTCGTAAGTTGGTATGTTCGTATGTTGGTATATTCGTATGTTGGTATGTTGGTATGTTGGTATGGTGGTATGTTGGTATGTTGGTATGTTGGTATGTTGGTATGTTGGTATGTTGGTATGTTGGTATGTTGGTATGTTGGTATGTTGGTATGTTGGAATGTTGGTATGTTGGTATGTTGGTATGTTGGTATGTTGGTATGTTGGTATGTTGGTATGTTCGTATGTAGGTATGTTCGTATGTTGGTATGTTCGTATGTTGGTATGTTCGTATGTTGGTATGTTCGTATGTTGGTATGTTCGTATGTTGGTATGTTCGTATGTTGGTATGTTCGTATGTTGGTATGTTCGTATGTTGGTATGTTCGTATGTTGGTATGTTCGTATGTTGGTATGGTGGTATGTTGGTATGCTCGTATTTTGGTATGTTCGTATGTTGGTATGTTCGTATGTTGGTATGTTCGTATGTTGGTATGTTCGTATGTTGGTATGTTCGTATGTTGGTATGTTCGTATGTTGGTATGTTCGTATGTTGGTATGTTCGTATGTTGGTATGTTCGTATGTTGGTATGTTCGTATGTTGGTATGTTCGTATGTTGGTATGTTCGTATGTTGGTATGTTCGTATGTTGGTATGTTCGTATGTTGGTATGTTCGTATGTTGGTATGTTCGTATGTTGGTATGTTCGTATGTTGGTATGTTCGTATGTTGGTATGTTGGTATGTTGGTATGGTGGTATGTTGGTATGTTGGTATGTTGGTATGTTGGTATGTTGGTATGTTGGTATGTTGGTATGTTGGTATGTTGGTATGTTGGTATGTTGGTATGTTGGTATGTAGGTATGTTGGTATGTTGGTATGTTGGTATGTTGGTATGTTGGTATGTTGGTATGTTCGTATGTAGGTATGTTCGTATGTTGGTATGTTCGTATGTTGGTATGTTCGCATGTTGGTATGTTCGTATGTTGGTATGTTCGTATGTTGGTATGTTCGTATGTTGGTATGTTCGTATGTTGGTATGTTCGTATGTTGGTATGTTCGTATGTTGGTATGTTGGTATGTTGGTATGTTCGTATGTAGGTATGTTCGTATGTTGGTATGTTCGTATGTTGGTATGTTCGTATGTTGGTATGTTCGTATGTTGGTATGTTCGTATGTTGGTATGTTCGTATGTTGGTATGTTCGTATGTTGGTATGTTCGTATGTTGGTATGTTCGTATGTTGGTATGGTGGTATGTTGGTATGTTGGTATGTTGGTATGTTCGTATTTTAGTATGTTCGTATGTTGGTATGTTCGTATGTTGGTATGTTCGTATGTTGGTATGTTCGTATGTTGGTATGTTCGTATGTTGGTATGTTCGTATGTTGGTATGTTCGTATGTTGGTATGTTCGTATGTTGGTATGTTCGTATGTTGGTATGTTCGTATGTTGGTATGTTGGTATGTTGGTATGGTGGTATGTTGGTATGTTGGTATGTTGGTATGTTAGTATGTTGGTTTGTTCGTATTTTGGTATGTTCGTATGTTGGTATGTTCGTATGTTGGTATGTTCGTATTTTGGTATGTTCGTATGTTGGTATGTTCGTATGTTGGTATGTTGGTATGTTGGTATGGTGGTATGTTGGTATGTTGGTATGTTGGTATGTTGGTATGTTCGTATGTAGGTATGTTCGTATGTTGGTATGTTCGTATGTTGGTATGTTCGTATGTTGGTATGTTCGTATGTTGGTATGTTCGTATGTTGGTATGTTCGTATGTTGGTATGTTCGTATGTTGGTATGTTCGTATGTTGGTATGTTCGTATGTTGGTATGTTCGTATGTTGGTATGTTCGTATGTTGGTATGTTCGTATGTTGGTATGTTCGTATGTTGGTATGTTCGTATGTTGGTATGATCGTATGTTGGTATGTTCGTATGTTGGTATGGTGGTATGTTGGTATGTTGGTATGTTGGTATGTTCGTATTTTGGTATGTTCGTATGTTGGTATGTTCGTATGTTGGTATGTTCGTATGTTGGTATGTTCGTATGTTGGTATGTTCGTATGTTGGTATGTTCGTATGTTGGTATGTTCGTATGTTGGTATGTTCGTATGTTGGTATGTTCGTATGTTGGTATGTTCGTATGTTGGTATGCTCGTATGTTGGTATGTTCGTATGTTGGTATGTTCGTATGTTGGTATGTTCGTATGTTGGTATGTTCGTATGTTGGTATGTTCGTATGTTGGTATGTTCGTATGTTGGTATGGTGGTATGTTGGTATGTTGGTATGTTGGTATGTTGGTATGTTGGTATGTTGGTATGTTGGTATGTTGGTATGTTGGTATGTTGGTATGTTGGTATGTTCGTATGTAGGTATGTTCGTATGTTGGTATGTTCGTATGTTGGTATGTTCGTATGTTGGTATGTTCGTATGTTGGTATGTTCGTATGTTGGTATGTTCGTATGTTGGTATGTTCGTATGTTGGTATGGTGGTATGTTGGTATGTTGGTATGTTCGTATGTAGGTATGTTCGTATGTTGGTATGTTCGTATGTTGGTATGTTCGTATGTTGGTATGTTCGTATGTTGGTATGTTCGTATGTTGGTATGTTCGTATGTTGGTATGATCGTATGTTGGTATGTTCGTATGTTGGTATGGTGGTATGTTGGTATGTTGGTATGTTGGTATGTTCGTATTTTGGTATGTTCGTATGTTGGTATGTTCGTATGTTGGTATGATCGTATGTTGGTATGTTCGTATGTTGGTATGGTGGTATGTTGGTATGTTGGTATGTTGGTATGTTCGTATTTTGGTATGTTCGTATGTTGGTATGTTCGTATGTTGGTATGTTCGTATGTTGGTATGTTCGTATGTTGGTATGTTCGTATGTTGGTATGTTCGTATGTTGGTATGGTGGTATGTTGGTATGTTGGTATGTTGGTATGTTGGTATGTTGGTATGTTGGTATGTTGGTATGTTGGTATGTTGGTATGTTGGTATGTTCGTATGTTGGTATGTTCGTATGTTGGTATGTTCGTATGTTGGTATGTTCGTATGTTGGTATGGTGGTATGTTGGTATGTTGGTATGTTGGTATGTTCGTATTTTGGTATGTTCGTATGTTGGTATGTTCGTATGTTGGTATGTTCGTATGTTGGAATGTTCGTATGTTGGTATGTTCGTATGTTGGTATGTTCGTATGTTGGTATGTTCGTATGTTGGTATGTTCGTATGTTGGTATATTCGTATGTTGGTATGTTCGTATGTTGGTATGTTCGTATGTTGGTATGTTCGTATGTTGGTATGTTCGTATGTTGGTATGTTCGTATGTTGGTATGTTCGTATGTTGGTATGGTGGTATGTTGGTATGTTGGTATGTTGGTATGTTGGTATGTTGGTATGTTGGTATGTTGGTATATTGGTATGTTGGTATGTTGGTATGTTCGTATGTTGGTATGTTCGTATGTTGGTATGTTCGTATGTTGGTATGTTCGTATGTTGGTATGTTCGTATGTTGGTATGTTCGTATGTTGGTATGGTGGTGTGTTGGTATGTTGTTATGTTGGTATGTTCGTATTTTGGTATGTTCGTATGTTGGTATGTTCGTATGTTGGTATGTTCGTATGTTGGTATGTTCGTATGTTGGTATGTTCGTATGTTGGTATGTTCGTATGTTGGTATGTTCGTATGTTGGTATGTTCGTATGTTGGTATGTTCGTATGTTGGTATGTTCGTATGTTGGTATGGTCGTATGTTGGTATGTTAGTATGTTGGTATGGTGGTATGTTGGAATGTTGGTATGTTGGTATGTTGGTATGTTGGTATGTTGGTATGTTGGTATGTTGGTATGTTGGTATGTTCGTATGTAGGTATGTTCGTATGTTGGTATGTTCGTATGTTGGTATGTTCGTATGTTGGTATGTTTGTATGTTGGTATGTTCGTATGTTGGTATGTTCGTATGTTGGTATGTTCGTATGTTGGTATGGTGGTATGTTGGTATGTTGGTATGTTGGTATGTTCGTATTTTGGTATGTTCGTATGTTGGTATGTTCGTATGTTGGTATGTTCGTATGTTGGTATGTTGGTATGTTGGTATGGTGGTATGTTGGTATGTTGGTATGTTGGTATGTTGGTATGTTGGTATGTTGGTATGTTGGTATGTTGGTATGTTGGTATGTTGGTATGTTGGTATGTTGGTATGTTGGTATGTTGGTATGTTCGTATGTTGGTATGTTGGTATGTTGGTATGTTGGTATGTTAGTATGTTGGTATGTTGGTATGTTGGTATGTTGGTATGTTGGTATGTTGCTATGTTCGTATGTAGGTATGTTCGTATGTTGGTATGTTCGTATGTTGGTATGTTCGTATGTTGGTATGTTCGTATGTTGGTATGTTCGTATGTTGGTATTCGTATGTTGGTATGTTCGTATGTTGGTATGTTCGTATGTTGGTATGTTCGTATGTTGGTATGTTCGTATGTTGGTATGGTGGTATGTTGGTATGTTGGTATGTTGGTATGTTCGTATTTTGGTATGTTCGTATGTTGGTATGTTCGTATGTTGGTATGTTCGTATGTTGGTATGTTCGTATGTTGGTATGTTCGTATGTTGGTATGTTCGTATGTTGGTATGTTCGTATGTTGGTATGTTCGTATGTTGGTATGGTGGTATGTTGGTATGTTGGTATGTTGGTATGTTCGTATTTTGGTATGTTCGTATGTTGGTATGTTCGTATGTTGGTATGTTCGTATGTTGGTATGTTCGTATGTTGGTATGTTCGTATGTTGGTATGTTCGTATGTTGGTATGTTCGTATGTTGGTATGTTCGTATGTTGGTATGTTCGTATGTTGGTATGTTCGTATGTTGGTATGTTCGTATGTTGGTATGTTCGTATGTTGGTATGTTCGTATGTTGGTATGTTCGTATGTTGGTATGTTCGTATGTTGGTATGTTCGTATGTTGGTATGTTCGTATGTTGGTATGTTCGTATGTTGGTATGTTGGTATGGTGGTATGTTGGTAGGTTGGTATGTTGGTATGTTGGTATGTTGGTATGTTGGTATGTTCGTATGTTGGTATGTTCGTATGTTGGTATGTTCGTATGTTGGTATGTTCGTATGTTGGTATGTTCGTATGTTGGTATGTTGGTATGTTGGTATGGTGGTATGTTGGTATGTTGGTATGTTGGTATGTTGGTATGTTGGTATGTTGGTATGTTGGTATGTTGGTATGTTGGTATGTTGGTATGTTGGTATGTTGGTATGTTGGTATGTTGGTATGTTGGTATGTTCGTATGTAGGTAGGTTCGTATGTTGGTATGTTCGTATGTTGGTATGTTCGTATGTTGGTATGTTCGTATGTTGATATGTTCGTATGTTGGTATGTTCGTATGTTGGTATGTTCGTATGTTGGTATGTTCGTATGTTGGTATGTTCGTATGTTGGTATGTTCGTATGTTGGTATGTTCGTATGTTGGTATGTTCGTATGTTGGTATGTTCGTATGTTGGTATGTTCGTATGTTGGTATGTTCGTATGTTGGTATGTTCGTATGTTGGTATGTTCGTATGTTGGTATGTTCGTATGTTGGTATGTTCGTATGTTGGTATGTTCGTATCTTGGTATGTTCGTATGTTGGTATGTTCGTATGTTGGTATGGTGGTATGTTGGTATGTTGGTATGTTGGTATGTTGGTATGTTGGTATGTTGGTATGTTGGTATGTTGGTATGTTGGTATGTTGGTATGTTGGTATGTTGGTATGTTGGTATGTTCGTATGTAGGTATGTTCGTATGTTGGTATGTTCGTATGTTGGTATGTTCGTATGTTGGTATTTTCGTATGTTGGTATGTTCGTATGTTGGTATGTTCGTATGTTGGTATGTTGGTATGTTGGTATGTTGGTATGTTGGTATGTTGGTATGTTGGTATGTTGGTATGTTGGTATGTTGGTATGTTGGTATGTTGGTATGTTCGTATGTTGGTATGTTCGTATGTTGGTATGTTGGTATGTTGGTATGTTCGTATGTAGGTATGTTCGTATGTTGGTATGTTCGTATGTTGGTATGTTCGTATGTTGGTATGTTCGTATGTTGGTATGTTCGTATGTTGGTATGTTCGTATGTTGGTATGATCGTATGTTGGTATGTTCGTATGTTGGTATGGTGGTATGTTGGTATGTTGGTATGTTGGTATGTTCGTATTTTGGTATGTTCGTATGTTGGTATGTTCGTATGTTGGTATGATCGTATGTTGGTATGTTCGTATGTTGGTATGGTGGTATGTTGGTATGTTGGTATGTTGGTATGTTCGTATTTTGGTATGTTCGTATGTTGGTATGTTCGTATGTTGGTATGTTCGTATGTTGGTATGTTCGTATGTTGGTATGTTCGTATGTTGGTATGTTCGTATGTTGGTATGGTGGTATGTTGGTATGTTGGTATGTTGGTATGTTGGTATGTTGGTATGTTGGTATGTTGGTATGTTGGTATGTTGGTATGTTGGTATGTTCGTATGTTGGTATGTTCGTATGTTGGTATGTTCGTATGTTGGTATGTTCGTATGTTGGTATGGTGGTATGTTGGTATGTTGGTATGTTGGTATGTTCGTATTTTGGTATGTTCGTATGTTGGTATGTTCGTATGTTGGTATGTTCGTATGTTGGAATGTTCGTATGTTGGTATGTTCGTATGTTGGTATGTTCGTATGTTGGTATGTTCGTATGTTGGTATGTTCGTATGTTGGTATATTCGTATGTTGGTATGTTCGTATGTTGGTATGTTCGTATGTTGGTATGTTCGTATGTTGGTATGTTCGTATGTTGGTATGTTCGTATGTTGGTATGTTCGTATGTTGGTATGGTGGTATGTTGGTATGTTGGTATGTTGGTATGGCGGTATGTTGGTATGTTGGTATGTTGGTATATTGGTATGTTTGTATGTTGGTATGTTCGTATGTTGGTATGTTCGTATGTTGGTATGTTCGTATGTTGGTATGTTCGTATGTTGGTATGTTCGTATGTTGGTATGTTCGTATGTTGGTATGGTGGTGTGTTGGTATGTTGTTATGTTGGTATGTTCGTATTTTGGTATGTTCGTATGTTGGTATGTTCGTATGTTGGTATGTTCGTATGTTGGTATGTTCGTATGTTGGTATGTTCGTATGTTGGTATGTTCGTATGTTGGTATGTTCGTATGTTGGTATGTTCGTATGTTGGTATGTTCGTATGTTGGTATGTTCGTATGTTGGTATGTTCGTATGTTGGTATGGTCGTATGTTGGTATGTTCGTATGTTGGTATGGTGGTATGTTGGAATGTTGGTATGTTGGTATGTTGGTATGTTGGTATGTTGGTATGTTGGTATGTTGGTATGTTGGTATGTTCGTATGTAGGTATGTTCGTATGTTGGTATGTTCGTATGTTGGTATGTTCGTATGTTGGTATGTTTGTATGTTGGTATGTTCGTATGTTGGTATGTTCGTATGTTGGTATGTTGGTATGTTGGTATGGTGGTATGTTGGTATGTTGGTATGTTGGTATGTTGGTATGTTGGTATGTTGGTATGTTGGTATGTTGGTATGTTGGTATGTTGGTATGTTGGTATGTTGGTATGTTGGTATGTTGGTATGTTCGTATGTTGGTATGTTGGTATGTTGGTATGTTGGTATGTTAGTATGTTGGTATGTTGGTATGTTGGTATGTTGGTATGTTGGTATGTTGGTATGTTGCTATGTTCGTATGTAGGTATGTTCGTATGTTGGTATGTTCGTATGTTGGTATGTTCGTATGTTGGTATGTTCGTATGTTGGTATGTTCGTATGTTGGTATGTTCGTATGTTGGTATGTTCGTATGTTGGTATGTTCGTATGTTGGTATGTTCGTATGTTGGTATGTTCGTATGTTGGTATGGTGGTATGTTGGTATGTTGGTATGTTGGTATGTTCGTATTTTGGTATGTTCGTATGTTGGTATGTTCGTATGTTGGTATGTTCGTATGTTGGTATGTTCGTATGTTGGTATGTTCGTATGTTGGTATGTTCGTATGTTGGTATGTTCGTATGTTGGTATGTTCGTATGTTGGTATGTTCGTATGTTGGTATGGTGGTATGTTGGTATGTTGGTATGTTGGTATGTTCGTATTTTGGTATGTTCGTATGTTGGTATGTTCGTATGTTGGTATGTTCGTATGTTGGTATGTTCGTATGTTGGTATGTTCGTATGTTGGTATGTTCGTATGTTGGTATGTTCGTATGTTGGTATGTTCGTATGTTGGTATGTTCGTATGTTGGTATGTTCGTATGTTGGTATGTTCGTATGTTGGTATGTTCGTATGTTGGTATGTTCGTATGTTGGTATGTTCGTATGTTGGTATGTTCGTATGTTGGTATGTTCGTATGTTGGTATGTTCGTATGTTGGTATGTTGGTATGTTGGTATGGTGGTATGTTGGTAGGTTGGTATGTTGGTATGTTGGTATGTTGGTATGTTGGTATGTTCGTATGTTGGTATGTTCGTATGTTGGTATGTTCGTATGTTGGTATGTTCGTATGTTGGTATGTTCGTATGTTGGTATGTTGGTATGTTGGTATGGTGGTATGTTGGTATGTTGGTATGTTGGTATGTTGGTATGTTGGTATGTTAGTATGTTGGTATGTTGGTATGTTGGTATGTTGGTATGTTGGTATGTTGGTATGTTGGTATGTTGGTATGTTGGTATGTTCGTATGTAGGTAGGTTCGTATGTTGGTATGTTCGTATGTTGGTATGTTCGTATGTTGGTATGTTCGTATGTTGATATGTTCGTATGTTGGTATGTTCGTATGTTGGTATGTTCGTATGTTGGTATGTTCGTATGTTGGTATGTTCGTATGTTGGTATGTTCGTATGTTGGTATGTTCGTATGTTGGTATGTTCGTATGTTGGTATGTTCGTATGTTGGTATGTTCGTATGTTGGTATGTTCGTATGTTGGTATGTTCGTATGTTGGTATGTTCGTATGTTGGTATGTTCGTATCTTGGTATGTTCGTATGTTGGTATGTTCGTATGTTGGTATGGTGGTATGTTGGTATGTTGGTATGTTGGTATGTTGGTATGTTGGTATGTTGGTATGTTGGTATGTTGGTATGTTGGTATGTTGGTATGTTAGTATGTTGGTATGTTGGTATGTTGGTATGTTGGTATGTTGGTATGTTCGTATGTAGGTATGTTCGTATGTTGGTATGTTCGTATGTTGGTATGTTCGTATGTTGGTATTTTCGTATGTTGGTATGTTTGTATGTTGGTATGTTCGTATGTTGGTATGTTCGTATGTTGGTATGTTCGTATGTTGGTATGTTCGTATGTTGGTATGGTGGTATGTTGGTATGTTGGTATGTTGGTATGTTCGTATTTTGGTATGTTCGTATGTTGGTATGTTCGTATGTTGGTATGTTCGTATGTTGGTATGTTGGTATGTTGGTATGGTGGTATGTTGGTATGTTGGTATGTTGGTATGTGGGTATGTTGGTATGTTGGTATGTTGGTATGTTGGTATGTTGGTATGTTGGTATGTTGGAATGTTCGTATGTAGGTATGTTCGTATGTTGGTATGTTCGTATGTTGGTATGTTCGTATGTTGGTATGTTCGTATGTTGGTATGTTCGTATGTTGGTATGTTCGTATGTTGGTATGTTCGTATGTTGGTATGTTCGTATGTTGGTATGTTCGTATGTTGGTATGTTCGTATGTTGGTATGGTGGTATGTTGGTATGTTGGTATGTTGGTATGTTCGTATGTTGGTATGTTCGTATGTTGGTATGTTCGTATGTTGGTATGTTCGTATGTTGGTATGTTCGTATGTTGGTATGTTCGTATGTTGGTATGTTCGTATGTTGGTATGTTCGTATGTTGGTATGTTCGTATGTTGGTATGTTCGTATGTTGGTATGTTCGCATGTTGGTATGTTCGTATGTTGGTATGTTCGTATGTTGGTATGTTCGTATGTTGGTATGTTCGTATGTTGGTATGTTCGTATGTTGGTATGTTCGTATGTTGGTATGTTGGTATGTTGGTATGGTGGTATGTTGGTATGTTGGTATGTTGGTATGTTGGTATGTTGGTATTTTGGTATGTTGGTATGTTGGTATGTTGGTATGTTGGTATGTTGGTATGTTGGTATGTTGGTATGTAGGTATGTTGGTATGTTGGTATGTTGGTATGTTGGTATGTTGGTATGTTGGTATGTTCGTATGTAGGTATGTTCGTATGTTGGTATGTTCGTATGTTGGTATGTTCGTATGTTGGTATGTTCGTATGTTGGTATGTTCGTATGTTGGTATGTTCGTATGTTGGTATGTTCGTATGTTGGTATGTTCGTATGTTGGTATGTTCGTATGTTGGTATGTTCGTATGTTGGTATGTTTGTATGTTGGTATGTTCGTATGTAGGTATGTTCGTATGTTGGTATGTTCGTATGTTGGTATGTTCGTATGTTGGTATGTTCGTATGTTGGTATGTTCGTATGTTGGTATGTTCGTATGTTGGCATGTTCGTATGTTGGTATGGTGGCATGTTGGTATGTTGGTATGTTCGTATGTAGGTATGTTCGTATGTTGGTATGTTCGTATGTTGGTATGTTCGTATGTTGGTATGTTCGTATGTTGGTATGTTAGTATGTTGGTATGTTCGTATGTTGGTATGTTCGTATGTTGGTATGTTCGTATGTTGGTATGTTCGTATGTTTTTATGTTCGTATGTTGGTATGTTCGTATGTTGGTATGGTGGTATGTTGGTATGTTGTTATGTTGGTATGTTCGTATTTTGGTATGTTCGTATGTTGGTATGTTCGTATGTTGGTATGTTCGTATGTTGGTATGTTCGTATGTTGGTATGTTCGTATGTTGGTATGTTCGTATGTTGGTATGTTCGTATGTTGGTATGTTCGTATGTTGGTATGTTCGTATGTTGGTATGTTCGTATGTTGGTATGTTCGTATGTTGGTATGTTCGTATGTTGGTATGTTCGTATGTTGGTATGGTGGTATGTTGGTATGTTGGTATGTTGGTATGTTGGTATGTTGGTATGTTGGTATGTTGGTATGTTGGTATGTTGGTATGTAGGTATGTTCGTATGTTGGTATGTTCGTATGTTGGTATGTTCGTATGTTGGTATGTTCGTATGTTGGTATGTTCGTATGTTGGTATGTTCGTATGTTGGTATGTTCGTATGTTGGTATGGTGGTATGTTGGTATGTTGGTATGTTGGTATGTTGGTATGTTCGTATTTTGGTATGTTCGTATGTTGGTATGTTCGTATGTTGGTATGTTCGTATGTTGGTATGTTGGTATGTTGGTATGGTGGTATGTTGGTATGTTGGTATGTTGGTATGTTGGTATGTTGGTATGTTGGTATGTTGGTATGTTGGTATGTTGGTATGTTGGTATGTTGGTATGTTGGTATGTTGGTATGTTCGTATGTTGGTATGTTGGTATGTTGGTATGTTGGTATGTTAGTATGTTGGTATGTTGGTATGTTGGTATGTTGGTATGTTGGTATGTTGCTATGTTCGTATGTAGGAATGTTCGTATGTTGGTATGTTCGTATGTTGGTATGTTCGTATGTTGGTATGTTCGTATGTTGGTATGTTCGTATGTTGGTATGTTCGTATGTTGGTATGTTCGTATGTTGGTATGTTCGTATGTTGGTATGTTCGTATGTTGGTATGTTCGTATGTTGGTATGGTGGTATGTTGGTATGTTGGTATGTTGGTATGTTCGTATTTTGGTATGTTTGTATGTTGGTATGTTCGTATGTTGGTATGTTCGTATGTTGGTATGTTCGTATGTTGGAACGTTCGTATGTTGGTATGTTCGTATGTTGGTATGTTCGTATGTTGGTATGTTCGTATGTTGGTATGGTGGTATGTTGGTATGTTGGTATGTTGGTATGTTCGTATTTTGGTATGTTCGTATGTTGGTATGTTCGTATGTTGGTATGTTCGTATGTTGGTATGTTCGTATGTTGGTATGTTCGTATGTTGGTATGTTCGTATGTTGGTATGTTCGTATGTTGGTATGTTCGTATGTTGGTATGTTCGTATGTTGGTATGTTCGTATGTTGGTATGTTCGTATGTTGGTATGTTCGTATGTTGGTATGTTCGTATGTTGGTATGTTCGTATGTTGGTATGTTCGTATGTTGGTATGTTCGTATGTTGGTATGTTCGTATGTTGGTATGTTGGTATGCTGGTATGGTGGTATGTTGGTATGTTCGTATGTTGGTATGTTCGTATGTTGGTATGTTCGTATGTTGGTATGTTCGTATGTTGGTATGTTGGTATGTTGGTATGGTAGTATGTTGGTATGTTGGTATGTTGGTATGTTGGTATGTTGGTATGTTGGTATGTTGGTATGTTGGTATGTTGGTATGTTGGTATGTTGGTATGTTGGTATGTTCGTATGTTGGTATGTTCGTATGTTGGTATGTTCGTATGTTGGTATGTTCGTATGTTGGTATGTTCGTATGTTGGTATGTTGGTATGTTGGTATGGTGGTATGTTGGTATGTTGGTATGTTGGTATGTTGGTATGTTGGTATGTTGGTATGTTGGTATGTTGGTATGTTGGTATGTTGGTATGTTGGTATGTTGGTATGTTGGTATGTTGGTATGTTGGTATGTTGGTATGTTGGTATGTTGGTATGTTCGTATGTAGGTAGGTTCGTATGTTAGTATGTTCGTATGTTGGTATGTTCGTATGTTGGTATGTTCGTATGTTGATATGTTCGTATGTTGGTATGTTCGTATGTTGGTATGTTCGTATGTTGTTATGTTCGTATGTTGGTATGTTCGTATGTTGGTATGTTCGTATGTTGGTATGTTCGTATGTTGGTATGTCCGTATGTTGGTATGTTCGTATGTTGGTATGTTCGTATGTTGGTATGTTCGTATGTTGGTATGTTCGTATGTTGGTATGTTCGTATGTTGGTATGTTCGTATGTTGGTATGTTCGTATGTTGGTATGTTCGTATGTTGGTATGTTCGTATGTTGGTATGGTGGTATGTTGGTATGTTGGTATGTCGGTATGTTGGTATGTTGGTATGTTGGTATGTTGGTATGTTGGTATGTTGGTATGTTGGTATGTTGGTATGTTGGTATGTTGGTATGTTGGTATGTTCGTATGTAGGTATGTTCGTATGTTGGTATGTTGGTATGTTGGTATGTTCGTATGTTGGTATGTTCGTATGTTGGTATGTTCGTATGTTGGTATGTTCGTATGTTGGTATGTTCGTATGTTGGTATGTTCGTATGTTGGTATGGTGGTATGTTGGTATGTTGGTATGTTGGTATGTTCGTATTTTGGTATGTTCGTATGTTGGTATGTTCGTATGTTGGTATGTTCGTATGTTGGTATGTTGGTATGTTGGTATGGTGGTATGTTGGTATGTTGGTATGTTGGTATGTGGGTATGTTGGTATGTTGGTATGTTGGTATGTTGGTATGTTGGTATGTTGGTATGTTGGTATGTTGGAATGTTCGTATGTAGGTATGTTCGTATGTTGGTATGTTCGTATGTTGGTATGTTCGTATGTTGGTATGTTCGTATGTTGGTATGTTCGTATGTTGGTATGTTCGTATGTTGGTATGTTCGTATGTTGGTATGTTCGTATGTTGGTATGTTCGTATGTTGGTATGTTCGTATGTTGGTATGGTGATATGTTGGTATGTTGGTATGTTGGTATGTTCGTATGTAGGTATGTTCGTATGTTGGTATGTTCGTATGTTATTATGTTCGTATGTTGGTATGTTCGTATGTTGGTATGTTCGTATGTTGGTATGTTCGTATGTTGGTATGTTCGTATGTTGGTATGTTCGTATGTTGGTATGTTCGTATGTTGGTATGTTCGTATGTTGGTATGTTCGTATGTTCTTATGTTCGTATGTTGGAATGTTCGTATGTTGGTATGTTCGTATGTTGGTATGTTCGTATGTTGGTATGTTCGTATGTTGGTATGTTGGTATGTTGGTATGGTGGTATGTTGGTATGTTGGTATGTTGGTATGTTGGTATGTTGGTATTTTGGTATGTTGGTATGTTGGTATGTTGGTATGTTGGTATGTTGGTATGTTGGTATGTTGGTATGTTGGTATGTAGGTATGTTGGTATGTTGGTATGTTGGTATGTTGGTATGTTGGTATGTTGGTATGTTGGTATGTTCGTATGTAGGTATGTTCGTATGTTGGTATGTTCGTATGTTGGTATGTTCGTATGTTGGTATGTTCGTATGTTGGTATGTTCGTATGTTGGTATGTTCGTATGTTGGTATGTTCGTATGTTGGTATGTTCGTATGTTGGTATGTTCGTATGTTGGTATGTTTGTATGTTGGTATGTTCGTATGTAGGTATGTTCGTATGTTGGTATGTTCGTATGTTGGTATGTTCGTATGTTGGTATGTTCGTATGTTGGTATGTTCGTATGTTGGTATGTTCGTATGTTGGTATGTTCGTATGTTGGTATGGTGGCATGTTGGTATGTTGGTATGTTCGTATGTAGGTATGTTCGTATGTTGGTATGTTCGTATGTTGGTATGTTCGTATGTTGGTATGTTCGTATGTTGGTATGTTAGTATTTTGGTATGTTCGTATGTTGGTATGTTCGTATGTTGGTATGTTCGTATGTTGCTATGTTCGTATGTTTTTATGTTCGTATGTTGGTATGTTCGTATTTTGGTATGTTCGTATGTTGGTATGTTCGTATGTTGGTATGTTCGTATGTTGGTATGTTCGTATGTTGGTATGTTCGTATGTTGGTATGTTCGTATGTTGGTATGTTCGTATGTTGGTATGTTCGTATGTTGGTATGTTCGTATGTTGGTATGTTCGTATGTTGGTATGTTCGTATGTTGGTATGTTCGTGTGTTGGTATGGTGGTATGTTGGTATCTTGGTATGTTGGTAGGTTGGTATGTTGGTATGTTGGTATGTTGGTATGTTGGTATGTTGGTATGTTGATATGTTCGTATGTAGGTATGTTCGTATGTTGGTATGTTCGTATGTTGGTATGTTCGTATGTTGGTATGTTCGTATGTTGGTATGTTCGTATGTTGGTATGTTCGTATGTTGGTATGTTCGTATGTTGGTATGTTCGTATGTTGGTATGTTCGTATGTTGGTATGTTCGTATGTTGGCATGTTCGTATGTTGGTATGTTCGTATGTTGGTATGTTCGTATGTTGGTATGTTCGTATGTTGGTATGGTGGTATGTTGGAATGTTGGTATGTTGGTATGTTGGTATGTTGGTATGTTGGTATGTTGGTATGTTGGTATGTTGGTATGTTGGTATGTTGGTATGTTGGTATGTTGGTATGTTTGTATGTAGGTATGTTCGTATGTTGGTATGTTCGTATGTTGGTATGTTCGTATGTTGGTATGTTCGTATGTTGGTATGTTCGTATGTTGGTATGTTCGTATGTTGGTATGTTCGAATGTTGGTATGGTGGTATGTTGGTATGTTGGTATGTTGGTATGTTCGTATTTTGGTATGTTCGTATGTTGGTATGTTCGTATGTTGGTATGTTCGTATGTTGGTATGTTGGTATGTTGGTATGGTGGTATGTTGGTATGTTGGTATGTTGGTATGTTGGTATGTTGGTATGTTGGTATGTTGGTATGTTGGTATGTTGGTATGTTGGTATGTTGGTATGTTGGTATGTTCTTATGTTGATATGTTGGTATGTTGGTATGTTGGTATGTTGGTATGTTGGTATGTTCGTATGTAGGTATGTTCGTATGTTGGTATGTTCGTATGTTGGTATGTTCGTATGTTGGTATGTTCGTATGTTGGTATGTTCGTATGTTGGTATGTTCGTATGTTGGTATGTTCGTATGTTGGTATGTTCGTATGTTGGTATGTTCGTATGTTGGTATGTTCGTATGTTGGTATGGTGGTATGTTGGTATTTTCGTATTTTGGTATGTTCGTATGTTGGTATGTTCGTATGTTGGTATGTTCGTATGTTGGTATGTTCGTATGTTGGTATGTTCGTATGTTGGTATGTTCGTATGTTGGTATGTTCGTATGTTGGTATGTTCGTATGTTGGTATGTTCGTATGTTGGTATGTTCGTATGTTGGTATGTTCGTATGTTGGTATGTTCGTATGTTGGTATGTTCTTATGTTGGTATGTTCGTATGTTGGTATGTTCGTATGTTGGTATGTTCGTATGTTGGTATGTTCGTATGTTGGTATGTTGGTATGTTGGTATGGTGGTATGTTGGTATGTTGGTATGTTGGTATGTTGGTATGTTGGTATGTTGGTATGTTGGTATGTTGGTATGTTCGTATGTAGGTATGTTCGTATGTTGGTATGTTCGTATGTTGGTATGTTCGTATGTTGGTATATTCGTATGTTGGTATGTTCGTATGTTGGTATGTTCGTATGTTGGTATGTTCGTATGTTGGTATGTTCGTATGTTGGTATGTTCGTATGTTGGTATGTTGGTATGTTGGTTTGTTCGTATGTAGGTATGTTCGTATGTTGGTATGTTCGTATGTTGGTATGTTCGTATGTTGGTATGTTCGTATGTTGGTATGTTCGTATGTTGGTATGTTCGTATGTTGATATGTTCGTATGTTGGTATGTTCGTATGTTGGTATGTTCGTATGTTGGTATGTTCGTATGTTGGTATGGTGGTATGTTGGTATGTTGGTATGTTCATATTTTGGTATGTTCGTATGTTGGTATGTTCGTATGTTGGTATGTTCGTATGTTGGTATGCTCGTATGTTGGTATGTTCGTATGTTGGTATGTTCGTATGTTGGTATGTTCGTATGTTGGTATGTTCGTATGTTTGTATGTTCGTATGTTGGTATGTTCGTATGTTGGTATGTTGGTATGTTGGTATGGTGGTATGTTGGTATGTTGGTATGTTGGTATGTTGGTATGTTGGTATGTTCGTATTTTGGTATGTTCGTATGTTGGTATGTTCGTATGTTGGTATGTTCGTATGTTGGTATGTTCGTATGTTGGTATGTTCGTATGTTGGTATGTTGGTATGGTGGTATGTTGGTATGTTGGTATGTTGGTATGTTGGTAAGTTCGTATGTAGGTATGTTCGTATGTTGGTATGTTCGTATGTTGGTATGTTCGTATGTTGGTATGTTCGTATGTTGGTATGTTCGTATGTTGGTATGATCGTATGTTGGTATGTTCGTATGTTGGTATGGTGGTATGTTGGTATGTTGGTATGTTCGTATTTTGGTATGTTCGTATGTTGGTATGTTCGTATGTTGGTATGTTCGTATGTTGGTATGTTCGTATGTTGGTATGTTCGTATGTTGGTATGTTCGTATGTTGGTATGTTCGTATGTTGGTATGTTCGTATGTTGGTATGTTCGTATGTTGGTATGTTCGTATGTTGGTATGTTCGTATGTTGGTATGTTCGTATGTTGGTATGTTCGTATGTTGGTATGTTCGTATGTTGGTATGTTCGTATGTTGGTATGTTCGTATGTTGGTATGTTCGTATGTTGGTATGTTCGTATGTTGGTATGTTCGTATGTTGGTATTTTCGTATGTTGGTATGGTGGTATGTTGGTATGTTGGTATGTTGGTATGTTGGTATGTTGGTATGTTGGTATGTTGGTATGTTGGTATGTTGGTATGTTGGTATGTTGGTATGTTGGTATGTTGGTATGTTGGTATGTTCGTATGTAGGTATGTTCGTATGTTGGTATGTTCGTATGTTGGTATGTTCGTATGTTGGTATGTTCGTATGTTGGTATGTTCGTATGTTGGTATGTTCGTATGTTGGTATGGTGGTATGTTGGTATGTTGGTATGTTCGTATGTAGGTATGTTGGTATGTTCGTATGTTGGTATGTTCGTATGTTGGTATGTTCGTATGTTGGTATGTTCGTATGTTGGTATGATCGTATGTTGGTATGTTCGTATGTTGGTATGGTGGTATGTTGGTATGTTGGTATGTTGGTATGTTCGTATTTTGGTATGTTCGTATGTTGGTATGGTGGTATGTTGGTATGTTGGTATGTTCGTATGTTGGTATGTTCGTATGTTGGTATGGTGGTATGTTGGTATGTTGGTATGTTCGTATGTAGGTATGTTGGTAAGTTCGTATGTTGGTATGTTCGCATGTTGGTATGTTCGTATGTTGGTATGTTCGTATGTTGGTATGTTCGTATGTTGGTATGTTCGTATGTTGGTATGTTCGTATGTTGGTATGTTCGTATGTTGGTATGGTGGCATGTTGGTATGTTGGTATGTTCGTATGTAGGTATGTTCGTATGTTGGTATGTTCGTATGTTGGTATGTTCGTATGTTGGTATGTTCGTATGTTGGTATGTTAGTATGTTGGTATGTTCGTATGTTGGTATGTTCGTATGTTGGTATGTTCGTATGTTGGTATGTTCGTATGTTTTTATGTTCGTATGTTGGTATGTTCGTATGTTGGTATGGTGGTATGTTGGTATGTTGTTATGTTGGTATGTTCGTATTTTGGTATGTTCGTATGTTGGTATGTTCGTATGTTGGTATGTTCGTATGTTGGTATGTTCGTATGTTGGTATGTTCGTATGTTGGTATGTTCGTATGTTGGTATGTTCGTATGTTGGTATGTTCGTATGTTGGTATGTTCGTATGTTGGTATGTTCGTGTGTTGGTATGGTGGTATGTTGGTATGTTGGTATGTTGGTAGGTTGGTATGTTGGTATGTTGGTATGTTGGTATGTTGGTATGTTGGTATGTTGATATGTTCGTATGTAGGTATGTTCGTATGTTGGTATGTTCGTATGTTGGTATGTTCGTATGTTGGTATGTTCGTATGTTGGTATGTTCGTATGTTGGTATGTTCGTATGTTGGTATGTTCGTATGTTGGTATGTTCGTATGTTGGTATGTTCGTATGTTGGTATGTTGGTATGTTGGTATGTTCGTATGTTGGTATGTTCGTATGTTGGTATGGTGGTATGTTGGAATGTTGGTATGTTGGTATGTTGGTATGTTGGTATGTTGGTATGTTGGTATGTTGGTATGTTGGTATGTTGGTATGTTGGTATGTTGGTATGTTGGTATGTTGGTATGTTGGTATGTTGGTATGTTCGTATGTAGGTATGTTCGTATGTTGGTATGTTCGTATGTTGGTATGTTCGTATGTTGGTATGTTCGTATGTTGGTATGTTCGTATGTTGGTATGTTCGTATGTTGGTATGTTCGTATGTTGGTATGGTGGTATGTTGGTATGTTGGTATGTTGGTATGTTCGTATTTTGGTATGTTCGTATGTTGGTATGTTCGTATGTTGGTATGTTCGTATGTTGGTATGTTGGTATGTTGGTATGGTGGTATGTTGGTATGTTGGTATGTTGGTATGTTGGTATGTTGGTATGTTGGTATGTTGGTATGTTGGTATGTTGGTATGTTGGTATGTTGGTATGTTGGTATGTTGGTATGTTCTTATGTTGATATGTTGGTATGTTGGTATGTTGGTATGTTGGTATGTTGGTATGTTCGTATGTAGGTATGTTCGTATGTTGGTATGTTCGTATGTTGGTATGTTCGTATGTTGGTATGTTCGTATGTTGGTATGTTCGTATGTTGGTATGTTCGTATGTTGGTATGTTCGTATGTTGGTATGTTCGTATGTTGGTATGTTCGTATGTTGGTATGTTCGTATGTTGGTATGGTGGTATGTTGGTATGTTCGTATTTTGGTATGTTCGTATGTTGGTATGTTCGTATGTTGGTATGTTCGTATGTTGGTATGTTCGTATGTTGGTATGTTCGTATGTTGGTATGTTCGTATGTTGGTATGTTCGTATGTTGGTATGTTCGTATGTTGGTATGTTCGTATGTTGGTATGTTCGTATGTTGGTATGTTCGTATGTTGGTATGTTCGTATGTTGGTATGTTCTTATGTTGGTATGTTCGTATGTTGGTATGTTCGTATGTTGGTATGTTCGTATGTTGGTATGTTCGTATGTTGGTATGTTGGTATGTTGGTATGGTGGTATGTTGGTATGTTGGTATGTTGGTATGTTGGTATGTTGGTATGTTGGTATGTTGGTATGTTGGTATGTTGGTATGTTCGTATGTAGGTATGTTCGTATGTTGGTATGTTCGTATGTTGGTATGTTCGTATGTTGGTATATTCGTATGTTGGTATGTTCGTATGTTGGTATGTTCGTATGTTGGTATGTTCGTATGTTGGTATGTTCGTATGTTGGTATGTTCGTATGTTGGTATGTTGGTATGTTGGTTTGTTCGTATGTAGGTATGTTCGTATGTTGGTATGTTCGTATGTTGGTATGTTCGTATGTTGGTATGTTCGTATGTTGGTATGTTCGTATGTTGGTATGTTCGTATGTTGGTATGTTCGTATGTTGGTACGTTCGTATGTTGGTCTGTTCGTATGTTGGTATTTTCGTATGTTGGTATGGTGGTATGTTGGTATGTTGGTATGTTGGTATGTTGGTATGTTGGTATGTTGGTATGTTGGTATGTTGGTATGTTGGTATGTTGGTATGTTGGTATGTTGGTATGTTCGTATGTAGGTATGTTCGTATGTTGGTATGTTCGTATGTTGGTATGTTCGTATGTTGGTATGTTCGTATGTTGGTATGTTCGTATGTTGGTATGTTCGTATGTTGGTATGGTGGTATGTTGGTATGTTGGTATGTTCGTATGTAGGTATGTTGGTATGTTCGTATGTTGGTATGTTCGTATGTTGGTATGTTCGTATGTTGGTATGTTCGTATGTTGGTATGATCGTATGTTGGTATGTTCGTATGTTGGTATGGTGGTATGTTGGTATGTTGGTATGTTCGTATTTTGGTATGTTCGTATGTTGGTATGTTCGTATGTTGGTATGTTCGTATGTTGGTATGTTCGTATGTTGGTATGTTTGTATGTTGGTATGTTCGTATGTTGGTATGTTCGTATGTTGGTATGTTCGTATGTTGGTATGTTCGTATGTTGGTATGTTCGTATGTTGGTATGTTCGTATGTTGGTATGTTCGTATGTTGGTATGTTCGTATGTTGGTATGTTCGTATGTTGGTATGTTCGTATGTTGGTATGTTCGTATGTTGGTATGTTCGTATGTTGGTATGGTGGTATGTTGGTATGTTGGTATGTTGGTATGTTGGTATGTTGGTATGTTGGTATGTTGGTATGTTGGTATGTTGGTATGTTGGTATGTTGGTATGTTGGTATGTTGGTATGTTCGTATGTAGGTATGTTCGTATGTTTGTATGTTCGTATGTTGGTATGTTCGTATGTTGGTATGTTCGTATGTTGGTATGTTCGTATGTTGGTATGGTGGTATGTTGGTATGTTGGTATGTTGGTATGTTCGTATTTTGGTATGTTCGTATGTTGGTATGTTCGTATGTTGGTATGTTCGTATGTTGGTATGTTCGTATGTTGGTATGTTCGTATGTTGGTATGTTCGTATGTTGGTATGTTCGTATGTTGGTATGTTCGTATGTTGGTATGTTCGTATGTTGGTATGTTCGTATGTTGGTATGTTCGTATGTTGGTATGTTCGTATGTTGGTATGTTCGTATGTTGGTATGTTCGTATGTTGGTATGGTGGTATGTTGGTATGTTGGTATGTTGGTATGTTGGTATGTTGGTATGTTGGTATGTTGGTATTTTGGTATGTTGGTATGTTGGGATGTTGGTATGTTCGTATGTAGGTATGTTCGTATGTTGGTATGTTCGTATGTTGGTATGTTCGTATGTTGGTATGTTCGTATGTTGGTATGTTCGTATGTTGGTATGTTTGTATGTTGGTATGTTCGTATGTTGGTATGGTGGTATGTTGGTATGTTGGTATGTTGGTATGTTCGTATTTTGGTATGTTCGTATGTTGGTATGTTCGTATGTTGGTATGTTCGTATGTTGGTATGTTGGTATGTTGGTATGGTGGTATGTTGCTATGTTGGTATGTTGGTATGTTGGTATGTTGGTATGTTGGTATGTTGGTATGTTGGTATGTTGGTATGTTGGTATGTTGGTATGTTGGTATGTTGGTATGTTCGTATGTTGGTATGTTGGTATGTTGGTATGTTGGTATGTTGGTATGTTGGTATGTTGGTATGTTGGTATGTTGGTATGTTGGTATGTTGGTATGTTGGTATGTTGGTATGTTGGTATGTTCGTATGTAGGTATGTTCGTATGTTGGTATGTTCGTATGTTGGTATGTTCGTATGTTGGTATGTTCGTATGTTGGTATGTTCGTATGTTGGTATGTTCGTATGTTGGTATGTTCGTATGTTGGTATGTTCGTATGTTGGTATGTTTGTATGTTGGTATGTTCGTATGTTGGTATGGTGGTATGTTGGTATGTTGGTATGTTGGTATGTTCGTATTTTGGTATGTTCGTATGTTGGTATGTTCGTATGTTGGTATGTTCGTATGTTGGTATGTTCGTATGTTGGTATGGTGGTATGTTGGTATGTTGGTATGTTGATATGTTGGTATGTTGGTAAGTTGGTATGTTGGTATGTTGGTATGTTGGTATGTTCGTATGTAGGTATGTTCGTATGTTGGTATGTTCGTATGTTGGTATGTTCGTATGTTGGTATGTTCGTATGTTGGTATGTTCGTATGTTGGTATGTTCGTATGTTGGTATGTTCGTATGTTGGTATGGTGGTATGTTGGTATGTTCGTATGTTGGTATGTTGGTATGTTGGTATGTTGGTATGTTGGTATGTTGGTATGTTGGTATGTTGGTATGTTCGTATGTTGGTATGTTGGTATGTTGGTATGTTGGTATGTTGGTATGTTGGTATGTTGGTATGTTGGTATGTTGGTATGTTGGTATGTTGGTATGTTCGTATGTAGGTATGTTCGTATGTTGGTATGTTCGTATGTTGGTATGTTCGTATGTTGGTATGTTCGTATGTTGGTATGTTCGTATGTTGGTATGTTCGTATGTTGGTATGTTCGTATGTTGGTATGGTGGTATGTTGGTATGTTGGTATGTTGGTATGTTCGTATGTTGGTATGTTCGTATGTTGGTATGTTCGTATGTTGGTATGTTCGTATGTTGGTATGTTCGTATGTTGGTATGTTCGTATGTTGGTATGTTCGTATGTTGGTATGTTCGTATGTTGGTATGTTGGTATGTTGGTATGTTGGTATGTTCGTATTTTGGTATGTTCTATGTTGGTATGTTCGTAAGTTGGTATGTTCGTATGTTGGTATGTTGGTATGTTGGTATGGTGGTATGTTGGTATGGTGGTATGTTGGTATGTTGGTATGTTGGTATGTTGGTATGTTGGTATGTTGGTATGTTGGTATGTTGGTATGTTGGTATGTTGGTATGTTGGTATGTTGGAATGTTCGTATGTAGGTATGTTCGTATGTTGGTATGTTCGTATGTTGGTATGTTCGTATGTTGGTATGTTCGTATGTTGGTATGTTCGTATGTTGGTATGTTCGTATGTTGGTATGTTCGTATGTTGGTATGTTCGTATGTTGGTATGTTCGTATGTTGGTAAGTTCGTATGTTCGTATGTTGGTATGTTCGTATGTTTGTATGTTCGTATGTTGGTATGGTGGTATGTTGGTATGTTGGTATGTTGGTATGTTCGTATGTAGGTATGTTCGTATGTTGGTATGTTCGTATGTTGGTATGTTCGTATGTTGGTATGTTCGTATGTTGGTATGTTCGTATGTTGGTATGTTCGTATGTTGGTATGTTCGTATGTTGGTATGTTCGTATGTTGGTATGTTCGTATGTTGGTATGTTCGTATGTTGGTATGTTCGTATGTTGGTATGTTCGTATGTTGGTATGTTCGTATGTTGGTATGTTCGTATGTTGGTATGTTCGTATGTTGGTATGTTCGTATGTTGGTATGTTCCTATGTTGGTATGTTCGTATGTTGGTATGTTCGTATGTTGGTATGTTGGTATGTTGGTATGTTGGTATGGTGGTATGTTGGTATGTTGGTATGTTGGTATGTTGGTATGTTGGTATGTTGGTATGTTGGTATGTTGGTATGTTGGTATGTTGGTATGTTGGTATGTTGGTATGTTGGTATGTTGGTATGTTGGTATGTTGGTATGTTGGTATGTTGGTATGTTGGTATGTTGGTATGTTGGTATGTTGGTATGTTGGTATGTTGGTATGTTCGTATGTAGGTATGTTCGTATGTTGGTATGTTAGTATGTTGGTATGTTCGTATGTTGGTATGTTCGTATGTTGGTATGTTGGTATGTTGGTATGTTCGTATGTAGGTATGTTCGTATGTTGGTATGTTAGTATGTTGGTATGTTCGTATGTTGGTATGTTCGTATGTTGGTATGTTCGTATGTTGGTATGTTCGTATGTTGGTATGTTCGTATGTTGGTATGTTCGTATGTTGGTATGTTCGTGTTGGTATGTTCGTATGTTGGTATGTTCGTATGTTGGTATGTTCGTATGTTGGTATGTTCGTATGTTGGTATGTTGGTATGTTGGTATGGTGGTATGTTGGTATGTTGGTATGTTCGTATGTAGGTATGTTCGTATGTTGGTATGTTCGTATGTTGGTATGTTCGTATGTTGGTATGTTTGTATGTTGGTATGTTCGTATGTTGGTATGTTCGTATGTTGGCATGTTCGTATGTTGGTATGTTCGTATGTTGGTATGTTCGTATGTTGGTATGTTCGTATGTTGGTATGTTCGTATGTTGGTATGTTCGTATGTTGGTATGGTGGTGTGTTGGTATGTTGTTATGTTGGTATGTTCGTATTTTGGTATGTTCGTATGTTGGTATGTTCGTATGTTGGTATGTTCGTATGTTGGTATGTTCGTATGTTGGTATGTTCGTATGTTGGTATGTTCGTATGTTGGTATGTTCGTATGTTGGTATGTTCGTATGTTGGTAAGTTCGTATGTTGGTATGTTCGTATGTTGGTATGTTCGTATGTTGGTATGTTCGTATGTTGGTATGTTCGTATGTTGGTATGGTGGTATGTTGGAATGTTGGTATGTTGGTATGTTGGTATGTTGGTATGTTGGTATGTTGGTATGTTGGTATGTTCGTATGTAGGTATGTTCGTATGTTGGTATGTTCGTATGTTGGTATGTTCGTATGTTGGTATGTTCGTATGTTGGTATGTTCGTATGTTAGTATGTTCGTATGTTGGTATGTTCGTATGTTGGTATGGTGGTATGTTGGTATGTTGGTATGTTGGTATGTTCGTATTTTGGTATGTTCGTATGTTGGTATGTTCGTATGTTGGTATATTCGTATGTTGGTATGTTGGTATGTTGGTATAATGGTATGTTGGTATGTTGGTATGTTGGTATGTTGGTATGTTGGTATGTTGGTATGTTGGTATGTTGGTATGTTGGTATGTTGGTATGTTCGTATGTAGGTATGTTCGTATGTTGGTATGTTCGTATGTTGGTATGTTCGTATGTTGGTATGTTCGTATGTTGGTATGTTCGTATGTTGGTATGTTCGTATGTTGGTATGTTCGTATGTTGGTATGTTCGTATGTTGGTATGTTCGTATGTTGGTATGTTCGTATGTTGGTATGGTGGTATGTTGGTATGCTCGTATTTTGGTATGTTCGTATGTTGGTATGTTCGTATGTTGGTATGTTCGTATGTTGGTATGTTCGTATGTTGGTATGTTCGTATGTTGGTATGTTCGTATGTTGGTATGTTCGTATGTTGGTATGTTCGTATGTTGGTATGTTCGTATGTTGGTATGTTCGTATGTTGTTATGTTCGTATGTTGGTATGTTCGTATGTTGGTATGTTCGTATGTTGGTATGTTCGTATGTTGGTATGTTCGTATGTTGGTATGTTCGTATGTTGGTATGTTCGTATGTTGGTATGTTCGTATGTTGGTATGTTCGTATGTTGGTATGTGCGTATGTTGGTATGTTCGTATGTTGGTATGTTGGTATGTTGGTATGGTGGTATGTTGGTATGTTGGTATGTTGGTATGTTGGTATGTTGGTATGTTGGTATGTTGGTATGTTGGTATGTTGGTATGTTGGTATGTTGGTATGTTGGTATGTTGGTATGTTGGTATGTTGGTATGTTCGTATGTTGGTATGTTCGTATGTTGGTATGTTCGTATGTTGGTATGTTCGTATGTTGGTATGTTCGTATGTTGGTATGTTCGTATGTTGGTATGTTCGTATGTTGGTATGTTCGTATGTTGGTATGTTCGTATGTTGGTATGTTCGTATGTTGGTATGTTCGTATGTTGGTATGTTCGTATGTTGGTATGTTCGTATGTTCGTATGTTGGTATGTTGGTATGTTGGTATGGTGGTATGTTGGTATGTTGGTATGTTCGTATGTAGGTATGTTCGTATGTTGGTATGTTCGTATGTTGGTATGTTCGTATGTTGGTATGTTCGTATGTTGGTATGTTCGTATGTTGGTATGTTCGTATGTTGGTATGTTCGTATGTTGGTATGGTGGTGTGTTGGTATGTTGTTATGTTGGTATGTTCGTATTTTGGTATGTTCGTATGTTGGTATGTTCGTATGTTGGTATGTTCGTATGTTGGTATGTTCGTATGTTGGTATGTTCGTATGTTGGTATGTTCGTATGTTGGTATGTTCGTATGTTGGTATGTTCGTATGTTGGTATGTTCGTATGTTGGTATGTTCGTATGTTGGTATGTTCGTATGTTGGTATGGTGGTATGTTGGAATGTTGGTATGTTGGTATGTTGGTATGTTGGTATGTTGGTATGTTGGTATGTTGGTATGTTGGTATGTTGGTATGTTGGTATGTTCGTATGTAGGTATGTTCGTATGTTGGTATGTTCGTATGTTGGTATGTTCGTATGTTGGTATGTTCGTATGTTGGTATGTTCGTATGTTGGTATGTTCGTATGTTGGTATGTTCGTATGTTGGTATGGTGGTATGTTGGTATGTTGGTATGTTGGTATGTTCGTATTTTGGTATGGTCGTATGTTGGTATGTTCGTATGTTGGTATATTCGTATGTTGGTATGTTGGTATGTTGGTATGTTGGTATGTTGGTATGTTGGTATGTTGGTATGTTGGTATGTTGGTATGATGGTATGTTGGTATGTCGGTATGTTGGTATGTTGGTATGTTGGTATGTTGGTATGTTCGTATGTAGGTATGTTCGTATGTTGGTATGTTCGTATGTTGGTATTTTCGTATGTTGGTATGTTCGTATGTTGGTATGTTCGTATGTTGGTATGTTCGTATGTTGGTATGTTGGTATGTTGGTATGTTGGTATGTTGGTATGTTGGTATGTTGGTATGTTGGTATGTTGGTATGTTGGTATGTTGGTATGTTGGTATGTTGGTATGTTGGTATGTTGGTATGTTGGTATGTTGGTATGTTGGTATGTGTATGTTGGTATGTTGGTATGTTCGTATGTAGGTATGTTCGTATGTTGGTATGTTCGTATGTTGGTATGTTCGTATGTTGGTATGTTCGTATGTTGGTATGTTCGTATGTTGGTATGTTCGTATGTTGGTATGTTCGTATGTTGGTATGTTCGTATGTTGGTATGTTTGTATGTTGGTATGTTCGTATGTAGGTATGTTCGTATGTTGGTATGTTCGTATGTTGGTATGTTCGTATGTTGGTATGTTCGTATGTTGGTATGTTCGTATGTTGGTATGTTCGTATGTTGGTATGTTCGTATGTTGGTATGTTCGTATGTTGGTATGTTCGTATGTTGGTATGTTCGTATGTTGGTATGTTCGTATGTTGGTATGGTGGTATGTTGGTATGTTCGTATGTTGGTATGTTCGTATGTTGGTATGTTCGTATGTTGGTATGTTCGTATGTTGGTATGTTCGTATGTTGGTATGTTCGTATGTTGGTATGTTCGTATGTTGGTATGTTCGTATGTTGGTATGTTCGTATGTTGGTATGTTCGTATGTTGGTATGTTCGTATGTTGGTATGTTCGTATGTTGGTATGTTCGTATGTTGGTATGTTCGTATGTTGGTATGTTCGTATGTTGGTATGTTGTATGTTGGTATGTTGGTATGGTGGTATGTTGGTATGTTGGTATGTTGGTATGTTGGTATGTTGGTATGTTGGTATGTTGGTATGTTGTATGTTGTATGTTGGTATGTTGGTATGTTGGTATGTTGGTATGTTGGTATGTTGGTATGTTGGTATGTTGGAATGTTGAATGTTGGTATGTTGGTATGTTGGTATGTTGGTATGTTGGTATGTTGGTATGTTGTATGTTGGTATGTTCGTATGTTGGTATGTTCGTATGTTGGTATGTTCGTATGTTGGTATGTTCGTATGTTGGTATGTTCGTATGTTGGTATGTTCGTATGTTGGTATGTTCGTATGTTGGTATGTTCGTATGTTGGTATGTTCGTATGTTGGTATGTTCGTATGTTGGTATGTTCGTATGTTGGTATGTTCGTATGTTGGTATGTTCGTATGTTGGTATGTTCGTATGTTGGTATGTTCGTATGTTGGTATGTTCGTATGTTGGTATGTTCGTATGTTGGTATGTTCGTATGTTGGTATGTTCGTATGTTGGTATGTTCGTATGTGGTATGTTGGTATGTTGGTATGGTGGTATGTTGGTATGTTGGTATGTTCGTATGTAGGTATGTTCGTATGTTGGTATGTTCGTATGTTGGTATTTTCGTATGTTGGTATGTTCGTATGTTGGTATGTTCGTATGTTGGTATGTTCGTATGTTGGTATGTTCGTATGTTGGTATGTTCGTATGTTGGTATGTTGGTATGTTGGTATGTTGGTATGTTCGTATGTTGGTATGTTCGTATGTTGGTATGTTCGTATGTTGGTATGTTCGTATGTTGGTATGTTCGTATGTTGGTATGTTCGTATGTTGGTATGTTCGTATGTTGGTATGTTCGTATGTTGGTATGTTCGTATGTTGGTATGTTCGTATGTTGGTATGTTCGTATGTTCGTATGTTGGTATGTTGGTATGTTGTATGGTGGTATGTTGGTATGTTGGTATGTTCGTATGTAGGTATGTTCGTATGTTGGTATGTTCGTATGTTGGTATGTTCGTATGTTGGTATGTTCGTATGTTGGTATGTTCGTATGTTGGTATGTTCGTATGTTGGTATGTTCGTATGTTGGTATGGTGGTGTGTTGGTATGTTGTTATGTTGGTATGTTCGTATTTTGGTATGTTCGTATGTTGGTATGTTCGTATGTTGGTATGTTCGTATGTTGGTATGTTCGTATGTTGGTATGTTCGTATGTTGGTATGTTCGTATGTTGGTATGTTCGTATGTTGGTATGTTCGTATGTTGGTATGTTCGTATGTTGGTATGTTCGTATGTTGGTATGTTCGTATGTTGGTATGGTGGTATGTTGGAATGTTGGTATGTTGGTATGTTGGTATGTTGGTATGTTGGTATGTTGGTATGTTGGTATGTTGGTATGTTGGTATGTTGGTATGTTCGTATGTAGGTATGTTCGTATGTTGGTATGTTCGTATGTTGGTATGTTCGTATGTTGGTATGTTCGTATGTTGGTATGTTCGTATGTTGGTATGTTCGTATGTTGGTATGTTCGTATGTTGGTATGGTGGTATGTTGGTATGTTGGTATGTTGGTATGTTCGTATTTTGGTATGGTCGTATGTTGGTATGTTCGTATGTTGGTATATTCGTATGTTGGTATGTTGGTATGTTGGTATGTTGGTATGTTGGTATGTTGGTATGTTGGTATGTTGGTATGTTGGTATGATGGTATGTTGGTATGTCGGTATGTTGGTATGTTGGTATGTTGGTATGTTGGTATGTTCGTATGTAGGTATGTTCGTATGTTGGTATGTTCGTATGTTGGTATTTTCGTATGTTGGTATGTTCGTATGTTGGTATGTTCGTATGTTGGTATGTTCGTATGTTGGTATGTTGGTATGTTGGTATGTTGGTATGTTGGTATGTTGGTATGTTGGTATGTTGGTATGTTGGTATGTTGGTATGTTGGTATGTTGGTATGTTGGTATGTTGGTATGTTGGTATGTTGGTATGTTGGTATGTTGGTATGTTGGTATGTTGGTATGTTGTATGTTGGTATGTTCGTATGTAGGTATGTTCGTATGTTGGTATGTTCGTATGTTGGTATGTTCGTATGTTGGTATGTTCGTATGTTGGTATGTTCGTATGTTGGTATGTTCGTATGTTGGTATGTTCGTATGTTGGTATGTTCGTATGTTGGTATGTTTGTATGTTGGTATGTTCGTATGTAGGTATGTTCGTATGTTGGTATGTTCGTATGTTGGTATGTTCGTATGTTGGTATGTTCGTATGTTGGTATGTTCGTATGTTGGTATGTTCGTATGTTGGTATGTTCGTATGTTGGTATGTTCGTATGTTGGTATGTTCGTATGTTGGTATGTTCGTATGTTGGTATGTTCGTATGTTGGTATGGTGGTATGTTGGTATGTTCGTATGTTGGTATGTTCGTATGTTGGTATGTTCGTATGTTGGTATGTTCGTATGTTGGTATGTTCGTATGTTGGTATGTTCGTATGTTGGTATGTTCGTATGTTGGTATGTTCGTATGTTGGTATGTTCGTATGTTGGTATGTTCGTATGTTGGTATGTTCGTATGTTGGTATGTTCGTATGTTGGTATGTTCGTATGTTGGTATGTTCGTATGTTGGTATGTTCGTATGTTGGTATGTTGGTATGTTGGTATGTTGGTATGGTGGTATGTTGGTATGTTGGTATGTTGGTATGTTGGTATGTTGGTATGTTGGTATGTTGGTATGTTGGTATGTTGGTATGTTGGTATGTTGGTATGTTGGTATGTTGGTATGTTGGTATGTTGGTATGTTGGTATGTTGGAATGTTGGAATGTTGGTATGTTGGTATGTTGGTATGTTGGTATGTTGGTATGTTGGTATGTTCGTATGTAGGTATGTTCGTATGTTGGTATGTTCGTATGTTGGTATGTTCGTATGTTGGTATGTTCGTATGTTGGTATGTTCGTATGTTGGTATGTTCGTATGTTGGTATGTTCGTATGTTGGTATGTTCGTATGTTGGTATGTTCGTATGTTGGTATGTTCGTATGTTGGTATGTTCGTATGTTGGTATGTTCGTATGTTGGTATGTTCGTATGTTGGTATGTTCGTATGTTGGTATGTTCGTATGTTGGTATGTTCGTATGTTGGTATGTTCGTATGTTGGTATGTTCGTATGTTGGTATGTTCGTATGTTGGTATGTTGGTATGTTGGTATGGTGGTATGTTGGTATGTTGGTATGTTCGTATGTAGGTATGTTCGTATGTTGGTATGTTCGTATGTTGGTATTTTCGTATGTTGGTATGTTCGTATGTTGGTATGTTCGTATGTTGGTATGTTCGTATGTTGGTATGTTCGTATGTTGGTATGTTCGTATGTTGGTATGTTCGTATGTTGGTATGTTCGTATGTTGGTATGTTCGTATGATGGTATGTTCGTATGTTGGTATGTTCGTATGTTGGTATGGTGGTGTGTTGGTATGTTGTTATGTTGGTATGTTCGTATTTTGGTATGTTCGTATGTTGGTATGTTCGTATGTTGGTATGTTCGTATGTTGGTATGTTCGTATGTTGGTATGTTCGTATGTTGGTATGTTCGTATGTTGGTATGTTCGTATGTTGGTATGTTCGTATGTTGGTATGTTCGTATGTTGGTATGTTCGTATGTTGGTATGTTCGTATGTTGGTATGTTCGTATGTTGGTATGTTCGTATGTTGGTATGTTCGTATGTTGGTATGTTCGTATGTTGGTATGTTCGTATGTTGGTATGGTCGTATGTTGGTATGTTCGTATGTTGGTATGGTGGTATGTTGGAATGTTGGTATGTTGGTATGTTGGTATGTTGGTATGTTGGTATGTTGGTATGTTGGTATGTTGGTATGTTCGTATGTAGGTATGTTCGTATGTTGGTATGTTCGTATGTTGGTATGTTCGTATGTTGGTATGTTCGTATGTTGGTATGTTCGTATGTTGATATGTTCGTATGTTGGTATGGTGGTATGTTGGTATGTTGGTATGTTGGTATGTTCGTATTTTGGTATGGTCGTATGTTGGTATGTTCGTATGTTGGTATATTCGTATGTTGGTATGTTGGTATGTTGGTATGGTGGTATGTTGGTATGTTGGTATGTTGGTATGTTGGTATGTTGGTATGTTGGTATGTTGGTATGTTGGTATGTTGGTATGTTAGTATGTTGGTATGTTGGTATGTTGGTATGTTGGTATGTTGGTATGTTGGTATGTTGGTATGTTCGTATGTAGGTATGTTCGTATGTTGGTATGTTCGTATGTTGGTATGTTCGTATGTTGGTATGTTCGTATGTTGGTATGTTCGTATGTTGGTATGTTCGTATGTTGGTATGTTCGTATGTTGGTATGTTCGTATGTTGGTATGTTCGTATGTTGGTATGTTCGTATGTTGGTATGGTGGTATGTTGGTATGCTCGTATTTTGGTATGTTCGTATGTTGGTATGTTCGTATGTTGGTATGTTCGTATGTTGGTATGTTCGTATGTTGGTATGTTCGTATGTTGGTATGTTCGTATGTTGGTATGTTCGTATGTTGGTATGTTCGTATGTTGGTATGTTCGTATGTTGGTATGTTCGTATGTTGGTATGTTCGTATGTTGGTATGTTCGTATGTTGGTATGTTCGTATGTTGGTATGTTCGTATGTTGGTATGTTCGTATGTTGGTATGTTCGTATGTTGGTATGTTCGTATGTTGGTATGTTCGTATGTTGGTATGTTGGTATGTTGGTATGGTGGTATGTTGGTATGTTGGTATGTTGGTATGTTGGTATGTTGGTATGTTGGTATGTTGGTATGTTGGTATGTTGGTATGTTGGTATGTTGGTATGTTGGTATGTTGGTATGTAGGTATGTTGGTATGTTGGTATGTTGGTATGTTGGTATGTTGGTATGTTGGTATGTTGGTATGTTCGTATGTAGGTATGTTCGTATGTTGGTATGTTCGTATGTTGGTATGTTCGCATGTTGGTATGTTCGTATGTTGGTATGTTCGTATGTTGGTATGTTCGTATGTTGGTATGTTCGTATGTTGGTATGTTCGTATGTTGGTATGTTCGTATGTTGGTATGTTGGTATGTTGGTATGTTCGTATGTAGGTATGTTCGTATGTTGGTATGTTCGTATGTTGGTATGTTCGTATGTTGGTATGTTCGTATGTTGGTATGTTCGTATGTTGGTATGTTCGTATGTTGGTATGTTCGTATGTTGGTATGTTCGTATGTTGGTATGTTCGTATGTTGGTATGGTGGTATGTTGGTATGTTGGTATGTTGGTATGTTCGTATTTTAGTATGTTCGTATGTTGGTATGTTCGTATGTTGGTATGTTCGTATGTTGGTATGTTCGTATGTTGGTATGTTCGTATGTTGGTATGTTCGTATGTTGGTATGTTCGTATGTTGGTATGTTCGTATGTTGGTATGTTCGTATTTTGGTATGTTCGTATGTTGGTATGTTCGTATGTTGGTATGTTGGTATGTTGGTATGGTGGTATGTTGGTATGTTGGTATGTTGGTATGTTGGTATGTTCGTATGTAGGTATGTTCGTATGTTGGTATGTTCGTATGTTGGTATGTTCGTATTTTGGTATGTTCGTATGTTGGTATGTTCGTATGTTGGTATGTTGGTATGTTGGTATGGTGGTATGTTGGTATGTTGGTATGTTGGTATGTTGGTATGTTCGTATGTAGGTATGTTCGTATGTTGGTATGTTCGTATGTTGGTATGTTCGTATGTTGGTATGTTCGTATGTTGGTATGTTCGTATGTTGGTATGTTCGTATGTTGGTATGTTCGTATGTTGGTATGTTCGTATGTTGGTATGTTCGTATGTTGGTATGTTCGTATGTTGGTATGTTCGTATGTTGGTATGTTCGTATGTTGGTATGTTCGTATGTTGGTATGTTCGTATGTTGGTATGTTCGTATGTTGGTATGATCGTATGTTGGTATGTTCGTATGTTGGTATGGTGGTATGTTGGTATGTTGGTATGTTGGTATGTTCGTATTTTGGTATGTTCGTATGTTGGTATGTTCGTATGTTGGTATGTTCGTATGTTGGTATGTTCGTATGTTGGTATGTTCGTATGTTGGTATGTTCGTATGTTGGTATGTTCGTATGTTGGTATGTTCGTATGTTGGTATGTTCGTATGTTGGTATGTTCGTATGTTGGTATGCTCGTATGTTGGTATGTTCGTATGTTGGTATGTTCGTATGTTGGTATGTTCGTATGTTGGTATGTTCGTATGTTGGTATGTTCGTATGTTGGTATGTTCGTATGTTGGTATGGTGGTATGTTGGTATGTTGGTATGTTGGTATGTTGGTATGTTGGTATGTTGGTATGTTGGTATGTTGGTATGTTGGTATGTTGGTATGTTGGTATGTTCGTATGTAGGTATGTTCGTATGTTGGTATGTTCGTATGTTGGTATGTTCGTATGTTGGTATGTTCGTATGTTGGTATGTTCGTATGTTGGTATGTTCGTATGTTGGTATGTTCGTATGTTGGTATGGTGGTATGTTGGTATGTTGGTATGTTCGTATGTAGGTATGTTCGTATGTTGGTATGTTCGTATGTTGGTATGTTCGTATGTTGGTATGTTCGTATGTTGGTATGTTCGTATGTTGGTATGGTGGTATGTTGGTATGTTGGTATGTTGGTATGTTGGTATGTTGGTATGTTGGTATGTTGGTATGTTGGTATGTTGGTATGTTGGTATGTTGGTATGTTCGTATGTTGGTATGTTCGTATGTTGGTATGTTCGTATGTTGGTATGTTCGTATGTTGGTATGGTGGTATGGTGGTATGTTGGTATGTTGGTATGTTGGTATGTTCGTATTTTGGTATGTTCGTATGTTGGTATGTTCGTATGTTGGTATGTTCGTATGTTGGAATGTTCGTATGTTGGTATGTTCGTATGTTGGTATGTTCGTATGTTGGTATGTTCGTATGTTGGTATGTTCGTATGTTGGTATATTCGTATGTTGGTATGTTCGTATGTTGGTATGTTCGTATGTTGGTATGTTCGTATGTTGGTATGTTCGTATGTTGGTATGTTCGTATGTTGGTATGTTCGTATGTTGGTATGGTGGTATGTTGGTATGTTGGTATGTTGGTATGTTGGTATGTTGGTATGTTGGTATGTTGGTATATTGGTATGTTGGTATGTTGGTATGTTCGTATGTTGGTATGTTCGTATGTTGGTATGTTCGTATGTTGGTATGTTCGTATGTTGGTATGTTCGTATGTTGGTATGTTCGTATGTTGGTATGGTGGTGTGTTGGTATGTTGTTATGTTGGTATGTTCGTATTTTGGTATGTTCGTATGTTGGTATGTTCGTATGTTGGTATGTTCGTATGTTGGTATGTTCGTATGTTGGTATGTTCGTATGTTGGTATGTTCGTATGTTGGTATGTTCGTATGTTGGTATGTTCGTATGTTGGTATGTTCGTATGTTGGTATGTTCGTATGTTGGTATGTTCGTATGTTGGTATGGTCGTATGTTGGTATGTTCGTATGTTGGTATGGTGGTATGTTGGAATGTTGGTATGTTGGTATGTTGGTATGTTGGTATGTTGGTATGTTGGTATGTTGGTATGTTGGTATGTTGGTATGTTCGTATGTAGGTATGTTCGTATGTTGGTATGTTCGTATGTTGGTATGTTCGTATGTTGGTATGTTTGTATGTTGGTATGTTCGTATGTTGGTATGTTCGTATGTTGGTATGTTCGTATGTTGGTATGGTGGTATGTTGGTATGTTGGTATGTTGGTATGTTCGTATTTTGGTATGGTCGTATGTTGGTATGTTCGTATGTTGGTATATTCGTATGTTGGTATGTTGGTATGTTGGTATGGTGGTATGTTGGTATGTTGGTATGTTGGTATGTTGGTATGTTGGTATGTTGGTATGTTGGTATGTTGGTATGTTGGTATGTTGGTATGTTGGTATGTTGGTATGTTGGTATGTTGGTATGTTGGTATGTTGGTATGTTGGTATGTTGGTATGTTGGTATGTTGGTATGTTGGTATGTTCGTATTTTGGTATGGTCGTATGTTGGTATGTTCGTATGTTGGTATATTCGTATGTTGGTATGTTGGTATGTTGGTATGTTGGTATGTTGGTATGTTGGTATGTTGGTATATTGGTATGTTGCTATGTTGGTATGTTCGTATGTTGGTATGTTCGTATGTTGGTATGTTCGTATGTTGGTATGTTCGTATGTTGGTATGTTCGTATGTTGGTATGTTCGTATGTTGGTATGGTGGTGTGTTGGTATGTTGTTATGTTGGTATGTTCGTATTTTGGTATGTTCGTATGTTGGTATGTTCGTATGTTGGTATGTTCGTATGTTGGTATGTTCGTATGTTGGTATGTTCGTATGTTGGTATGTTCGTATGTTGGTATGTTCGTATGTTGGTATGTTCGTATGTTGGTATGTTCGTATGTTGGTATGTTCGTATGTTGGTATGGTCGTATGTTGGTATGTTCGTATGTTGGTATGGTGGTATGTTGGAATGTTGGTATGTTGGTATGTTGGTATGTTGGTATGTTGGTATGTTGGTATGTTGGTATGTTGGTATGTTCGTATGTAGGTATGTTCGTATGTTGGTATGTTCGTATGTTGGTATGTTCGTATGTTGGTATGTTCGTATGTTGGTATGTTCGTATGTTGGTATGTTCGTATGTTGGTATGTTCGTATGTTGGTATGGTGGTATGTAGGTATGTTGGTATGTTGGTATGTTCGTATTTTGGTATGTTGGTATGTTGGTATGTTCGTATGTTGGTATATTCGTATGTTGGTATGTTGGTATGTTGGTATGGTGGTATGTTGGTATGTTGGTATGTTGGTATGTTGGTATGTTGGTATGTTGGTATGTTGGTATGTTGGTATGTTGGTATGTTGGTATGTTGGTATGTTGGTATGTTGGTATGTTCGTATTTTGGTATGTTCGTATGTTGGTATGTTCGTATGTTGGTATGTTCGTATGTTGGTATGTTCGTATGTTGGTATGGTGGTATGTTGGTATGTTGGTATGTTGGTATGTTGGTATGTTGGTATGTTGGTATGTTGGTATGTTGGTATGTTGGTATGTTGGTATGTTCGTATGTTGGTATGTTCGTATGTTGGTATGTTCGTATGTTGGTATGTTCGTATGTTGGTATGGTGGTATGTTGGTATGTTGGTATGTTGGTATGTTCGTATTTTGGTATGTTCGTATGTTGGTATGTTCGTATGTTGGTATGTTCGTATGTTGGAATGTTCGTATGTTGGTATGTTCGTATGTTGGTATGTTCGTATGTTGGTATGTTCGTATGTTGGTATGTTCGTATGTTGGTATATTCGTATGTTGGTATGTTCGTATGTTGGTATGTTCGTATGTTGGTATGTTCGTATGTTGGTATGTTCGTATGTTGGTATGGTGGTATGTTGGTATGTTGGTATGTTGGTATGTTGGTATGTTGGTATATTGGTATGTTGGTATGTTGGTATGTTCGTATGTTGGTATGTTCGTATGTTGGTATGTTCGTATGTTGGTATGTTCGTATGTTGGTATGTTCGTATGTTGGTATGTTCGTATGTTGGTATGGTGGTGTGTTGGTATGTTGTTATGTTGGTATGTTCGTATTTTGGTATGTTCGTATGTTGGTATGTTCGTATGTTGGTATGTTCGTATGTTGGTATGTTCGTATGTTGGTATGTTCGTATGTTGGTATGTTCGTATGTTGGTATGTTCGTATGTTGGTATGTTCGTATGTTGGTATGTTCGTATGTTGGTATGTTCGTATGTTGGTATGTTCATATGTTGGTATGGTCGTATGTTGGTATGTTCGTATGTTGGTATGTTCGTATGTTGGTATGGTGGTATGTTGGAATGTTGGTATGTTGGTATGTTGGTATGTTGGTATGTTGGTATGTTGGTATGTTGGTATGTTGGTATGTTCGTATGTAGGTATGTTCGTATGTTGGTATGTTCGTATGTTGGTATGTTCGTATGTTGGTATGTTCGTATGTTGGTATGTTCGTATGTTGGTATGTTCGTATGTTGGTATGTTCGTATGTTGGTATGGTGGTATGTTGGTATGTTGGTATGTTGGTATGTTCGTATTTTGGTATGGTCGTATGTTGGTATGTTTGTATGTTGGTATATTCGTATGTTGGTATGTTGGTATGTTGGTATGGTGGTATGTTGGTATGTTGGTATGTTGGTATGTTGGTATGTTGGTATGTTGGTATGTTGGTATGTTGGTATGTTGGTATGTTGGTATGTTGGTATGTTGGTATGTTGGTATGTTGGTATGTTGGTATGTTGGTATGTTGGTATGTTGGTATGTTGGTATGTTGGTATGTTGGTATGTTGGTATGTTCGTATTTTGGTATGGTCGTATGTTGGTATGTTCGTATGTTGGTATATTCGTATGTTGGTATGTTGGTATGTTGGTATGTTGGTATGTTGGTATGTTGGTATGTTGGTATGTTGGTATGTTGGTATGTTGGTATGTTGGTATATTGGTATGTTGGTATGTTGGTATGTTCGTATGTTGGTATGTTCGTATGTTGGTATGTTCGTATGTTGGTATGTTCGTATGTTGGTATGTTCGTATGTTGGTATGTTCGTATGTTGGTATGGTGGTGTGTTGGTATGTTGTTATGTTGGTATGTTCGTATTTTGGTATGTTCGTATGTTGGTATGTTCGTATGTTGGTATGTTCGTATGTTGGTATGTTCGTATGTTGGTATGTTCGTATGTTGGTATGTTCGTATGTTGGTATGTTCGTATGTTGGTATGTTCGTATGTTGGTATGTTCGTATGTTGGTATGTTCGTATGTTGGTATGTTCGTATGTTGGTATGTTCGTATGTTGGTATGGTCGTATGTTGGTATGTTCGTATGTTGGTATGGTGGTATGTTGGAATGTTGGTATGTTGGTATGTTGGTATGTTGGTATGTTGGTATGTTGGTATGTTGGTATGTTGGTATGTTCGTATGTAGGTATGTTCGTATGTTGGTATGTTCGTATGTTGGTATGTTCGTATGTTGGTATGTTCGTATGTTGGTATGTTCGTATGTTGGTATGTTCGTATGTTGGTATGTTCGTATGTTGGTATGGTGGTATGTTGGTATGTTGGTATGTTGGTATGTTCGTATTTTGGTATGGTCGTATGTTGGTATGTTCGTATGTTGGTATATTCGTATGTTTGTATGTTGGTATGTTGGTATTTCGGTATGTTGGTATGTTGGTATGTTATTATGTTGGTATGTTGGTATGTTGGTATGTTGGTATGTTGGTATGTTGGTATGTTGGTATGTTGGTATGTTGGTATGTTGGTATGTTGGTATGTTGGTATGTTGGTATGTTGGTATGTTGGTATGTTGGTATGTTGGTATGTTGGTATGTTCGTATGTAGGTATGTTCGTATGTTGGTATGTTCGTATGTTGGTATGTTCGTATGTTGGTATGTTCGTATGTTGGTATGTTCGTATGTTGGTATGTTCGTATGTTGGTATGTTCGTATGTTGGTATGTTCGTATGTTGGTATGTTCGTATGTTGGTATGGTGGTATGTTGGTATGTTGGTATGTTGGTATGTTGGTATGTTGGTATGTTCGTATGTTGGTATGTTCGTATGTTGGTATGTTCGTATGTTGGTATGTTCGTATGTTGGTATGTTCGTATGTTGGTATGTTCGTATGTTGGTATGTTCGTATGTTGGTATGTTCGTATGTTGGTATGTTGGTATGTTGGTATGTTGGTATGTTCGTATTTTGGTATGTTCGTATGTTGGTATGTTCGTATGTTGGTATGTTCGTATGTTGGTATGTTGGTATGTTGGTATGGTGGTATGTTGGTATGGTGGTATGTTGGTATGTTGGTATGTTGGTATGTTGGTATGTTGGTATGTTGGTATGTTGGTATGTTGGTATGTTGGTATGTTGGTATGTTGGTATGTTGGAATGTTCGTATGTAGGTATGTTCGTATGTTGGTATGTTCGTATGTTGGTATGTTCGTATGTTGGTATGTTCGTATGTTGGTATGTTCGTATGTTGGTATGGTGGTATGTTGGAATGTTGGTATGTTGGTATGTTCGTATGTAGGTATGTTCGTATGTTGGTATGTTCGTATGTTGGTATGTTCGTATGTTGGTATGTTCGTATGTTGGTATGTTCGTATGTTGGTATGTTCGTATGTTGGTATGTTCGTATGTTGGTATGTTCGTATGTTGGTATGTTCGTATGTTGGTATGTTCGTATGTTGGTATGTTCGTATGTTGGTATGTTCGTATGTTGGTATGTTCGTATGTTGGTATGTTCGTATGTTGGTATGTTCGTATGTTGGTATGTTCGTATGTTGGTATGTTCGTATGTTGGTATGTTGGTATGTTGGTATGGTGGTATGTTGGTATGTTGGTATGTTGGTATGTTGGTATGTTGGTATGTTGGTATGTTGGTATGTTGGTATGTTGGTATGTTGGTATGTTGGTATGTTGGTATGTTGGTATGTTGGTATGTTGGTATGTTGGTATGTTGGTATGTTGGTATGTTGGTATGTTGGTATGTTGGTATGTTGGTATGTTCGTATGTAGGTATGTTCGTATGTTGGTATGTTTATATGTTGGTATGTTCGTATGTTGGTATGTTCGTATGTTGGTATGTTCGTATGTTGGTATGTTCGTATGTTGGTATGTTGGTATGTTGGTATGTTCGTATGTAGGTATGTTCGTATGTTGGTATGTTAGTATGTTGGTATGTTCGTATGTTGGTATGTTCTTATGTTGGTATGTTCGTATGTTGGTATGTTCGTATGTTGGTATGTTCGTATGTTGGTATGTTCGTGTTGGTATGTTCGTATGTTGGTATGTTCGTATGTTGGTATGTTCGTATGTTGGTATGTTCGTATGTTCGTATGTTGGTATGTTGGTATGTTGGTATGGTGGTATGTTGGTATGTTCGTATGTAGGTATGTTCGTATGTTGGTATGTTCGTATGTTGGTATGTTCGTATGTTGGTATGTTTGTATGTTGGTATGTTCGTATGTTGGTATGTTCGTATGTTGGTATGTTCGTATGTTGGTATGTTCGTATGTTGGTATGTTCGTATGTTGGTATGTTCGTATGTTGGTATGTTCGTATGTTGGTATGTTCGTATGTTGGTATGGTGGTGTGTTGGTATGTTGTTATGTTGGTATGTTCGTATTTTGGTATGTTCGTATGTTGGTATGTTCGTATGTTGGTATGTTCGTATGTTGGTATGTTCGTATGTTGGTATGTTCGTATGTTGGTATGTTCGTATGTTGGTATGTTCGTATGTTGGTATGTTCGTATGTTGGTATGTTCGTATGTTGGTATGTTCGTATGTTGGTATGTTCGTATGTTGGTATGTTCGTATGTTGGTATGTTCGTATGTTGGTATGGTGGTATGTTGGAATGTTGGTATGTTGGTATGTTGGTATGTTGGTATGTTGGTATGTTGGTATGTTGGTATGTTCGTATGTAGGTATGTTCGTATGTTGGTATGTTCGTATGTTGGTATGTTCGTATGTTGGTATGTTCGTATGTTGGTATGTTCGTATGTTAGTATGTTCGTATGTTGGTATGTTCGTATGTTGGTATGGTGGTATGTTGGTATGTTGGTATGTTGGTATGTTCGTATTTTGGTATGTTCGTATGTTGGTATGTTCGTATGTTGGTATATTCGTATGTTGGTATGTTGGTATGTTGGTATGGTGGTATGTTGGTATGTTGGTATGTTGGTATGTTGGTATGTTGGTATGTTGGTATGTTGGTATGTTGGTATGTTGGTATGTTGGTATGTTGGTATGTTCGTATGTAGGTATGTTCGTATGTTGGTATGTTCGTATGTTGGTATGTTCGTATGTTGGTATGTTCGTATGTTGGTATGTTCGTATGTTGGTATGTTCGTATGTTGGTATGTTCGTATGTTGGTATGTTCGTATGTTGGTATGTTCGTATGTTGGTATGTTCGTATGTTGGTATGGTGGTATGTTGGTATGCTCGTATTTTGGTATGTTCGTATGTTGGTATGTTCGTATGTTGGTATGTTCGTATGTTGGTATGTTCGTATGTTGGTATGTTCGTATGTTGGTATGTTCGTATGTTGGTATGTTCGTATGTTGGTATGTTCGTATGTTGGTATGTTCGTATGTTGGTATGTTCGTATGTTGGTATGTTCGTATGTTGGTATGTTCGTATGTTGGTATGTTCGTATGTTGGTATGTTCGTATGTTGGTATGTTCGTATGTTGGTATGTTCGTATGTTGGTATGTTCGTATGTTGGTATGTTCGTATGTTGGTATGTTCGTATGTTGGTATGTGCGTATGTTGGTATGTTCGTATGTTGGTATGTTGGTATGTTGGTATGGTGGTATGTTGGTATGTTGGTATGTTGGTATGTTGGTATGTTGGTATGTTGGTATGTTGGTATGTTGGTATGTTGGTATGTTGGTATGTTGGTATGTTGGTATGTTGGTATGTTGGTATGTTCGTATGTAGGTATGTTCGTATGTTTTTTATGTTCGTATGTTGGTATGTTCGTATGTTGGTATGTTCGTATGTTGGTATGTTCGTATGTTGGTATGTTCGTATGTTGGTATGTTCGTATGTTGGTATGTTCGTATGTTGGTATGTTCGTATGTTGGTATGTTGGTATGTTGGTATGTTCGTATGTAGGTATGTTCGTATGTTGGTATGTTCGTATGTTGGTATGTTCGTATGTTGGTATGTTCGTATGTTGGTATGTTCGTATGTTGGTATGTTCGTATGTTGGTATGTTCGTATGTTGGTATGGTGGTATGTTGGTATGTTGGTATGTTGGTATGTTCGTATTTTGGTATGTTCGTATGTTGGTATGGTCCTATGTTGGTATGTTCGTATGTTGGTATGTTCGTATGTTGGTATGTTCGTATGTTGGTATGTTCGTATGTTGGTATGTTCGTATGTTGGTATGTTCGTATGTTGGTATGTTCGTATGTTGGTATGTTCGTATGTTGGTATGTTCGTATGTTGGTATGTTGGTATGTTGGTATGGTGGTATGTTGGTATGTTGGTATGTTGGTATGTTGGTATGTTGGTATGTTGGTATGTTCGTATTTTGGTATGTTCGTATGTTGGTATGTTCGTATGTTGGTATGTTCGTATGTTGGTATGTTCGTATGTTGGTATGTTCGTATGTTGGTATGTTGGTATGTTGGTATGGTGGTATGTTGGTATGTTGGTATGTTCGTATGTAGGTATGTTCGTATGTTGGTATGTTCGTATGTTGGTATGTTCGTATGTTGGTATGTTCGTATGTTGGTATGTTCGTATGTTGGTATGTTCGTATGTTGTTATGTTCGTATGTTGGTATGTTCGTATGTTCGTATGTTGGTATGTTCGTATGTTGGTATGTTCGTATGTTGGTATGGTGGTATGTTGGTATGTTGGTATGTTGGTATGTTCGTATGTAGGTATGTTCGTATGTTGGTATGTTCGTATGATGGTATGTTCGTATGTTGGTATGTTCGTATGTTGGTATGTTCGTATGTTGGTATGTTCGTATGTTGGTATGTTCGTCTGTTGGTATGTTCGTATGTTGGTATGTTCGTATGTTGGTATGTTCGTATGTTGGTATGTTCGTATGTTGGTATGTTCGTATGTTGGTATATTGGTATGTTGGTATGTTGGTATGTTGGTATGTTGGTATGTTGGTATGTTGGTATGTTGGTATGTTGGTATGTTGGTATGTTGGTATGTTGGTATGTTGGTATGTTGGTATGTTGGTATGTTGGTATGTTGGTATGTTGGTATGTTGGTATGTTGGTATGTTGGTATGTTCGTATGTAGGTATGTTCGTATGTTGGTATGTTCGTATGTTGGTATGTTCGTATGTTGGTATGTTCGTATGTTGGTATGTTCGTATGTTGGTATGTTCGTATGTTGGTATGTTCGTATGTTGGTATGTTCGTATGTTGGTATGTTTGTATGTTGGTATGTTCGTATGTAGGTATGTTCGTGTGTTGGTATGTTCGTATGTTGGTATGTTCGTATGTTGGTATGTTCGTATGTTGGTATGTTCGTATGTTGGTATGTTCGTATGTTGGTATGTTCGTATGTTCATATGTTCGTATGTTGGTATGTTCGTATGTTGGTATGTTCGTATGTTGGTATGTTCGTATGTTGGTATGTTCGTATGTTGGTATGTTCGTATGTTGGTATGTTGGTATGTTGGTATGGTGGTATGTTGGTATGTTAATATGTTCGTATGTAGGTATGTTCGTATGTTGGTATGTTCGTATGTTGGTATGTTCGTATGTTGGTATGTTCGTATGTTGGTATGTTCGTATGTTGGTATGTTCGTATGTTGGTATGTTCGTATGTTGGTATGTTCGTATGTTGGTATGTTCGTATGTTGGTATGTTCGTATGTTGGTATGTTCGTATGTTGGTATGTTCGTATGTTGGTATGGTGGTGTGTTGGTATGTTGTTATGTTGGTATGTTCGTATTTTGGTATGTTCGTATGTTGGTATGTTCGTATGTTGGTATGTTCGTATGTTGGTATGTTCGTATGTTGGTATGTTCGTATGTTGGTATGTTCGTATGTTGGTATGTTCGTATGTTGGTATGTTCGTATGTTGGTATGTTCGTATGTTGGTATGGTGGTATGTTGGAATGTTGGTATGTTGGTATGTTGGTATGTTGGTATGTTGGTATGTTGGTATGTTCGTATGTAGGTATGTTCGTATGTTGGTATGTTCGTATGTTGGTATGTTCGTATGTTGGTATGTTCGTATGTTGGTATGTTCGTATGTTGGTATGTTCGTATGTTGGTATGTTCGTATGTTGGTATGGTGGTATGTTGGTATGTTGGTATGTTGGTATGTTCGTATTTTGGTATGGTCGTATGTTGGTATGTTCGTATGTTGGTATATTCGTATGTTGGTATGTTGGTATGTTGGTATGTTGGTATGCTGGTATGTTGGTATGTTGGTATGTTGGTATGTTGGTATGTTGGTATATTGGTATGTTGGTATGTTGGTATGTTGGTATGTTGGTATGTTGGTATGTTGGTATGTTGGTATGTTGGTATGTTCGTATGTAGGTATGTTCGTATGTTGGTATGTTCGTATGTTGGTATTTTCGTATATTGGTATGTTCGTATGTTGGTATGTTCGTATGTTGGTATGTTCGTATGTTGGTATGTTCGTATGTTGGTATGTTCGTATGTTGGTATGTTCGTATGTTGGTATGTTCGTATGTTGGTATGGTGGTATGTTGGTATGCTCGTATTTTGGTATGTTCGTATGTTGGTATGTTGGTATGTTTTTATGGTGGTATGTTGGTATGTTGGTATGTTGGTATGTTGGTATGTTGGTATGTTGGTATGTTGGTATGTTGGTATGTTGGTATGTTCGTATGTAGGTATGTTCGTATGTTGGTATGTTCGTATGTTGGTATTTTCGTATGTTGGTATGTTCGTATGTTGGTATGTTCGTATGTTGGTATGTTCGTATGTTGGTATGTTCGTATGTTGGTATGTTCGTATGTTGGTATGTTCGTATGTTGGTATGTTCGTATGTTGGTATGTTCGTATGTTGGTATGTTCGTATGTTGGTATGTTCGTATGTTCGTATGTTGGTATGTTCGTATGTTGGTATGTTCGTATGTTGGTATGTTCGTATGTTGGTATGTTCGTATGTTGGTATGTTCGTATGTTGGTATGTTCGTATGTTGGTATGTTCGTATGTTGGTATGTTCGTATGTTGGTATGTTCGTATGTTGGTATGTTCGTGTGTTGGTATGTTCGTATGTTGGTATGTTCGTATGTTGGTATGTTCGTATGTTGGTATGTTCGTATGTTGGTATGTTGGTATGTTGGTATGGTGGTATGTTGGTATGTTGGTATGTTGGTATGTTGGTATGTTGGTATGTTGGTATGTTGGTATGTTGGTATGTTGGTATGTTGGTATGTTGGTATGTTGGTATGTTGGTATGTTGGTATGTTGGTATGTTGGAATGTTGGTATGTTGGTATGTTGGTATGTTGGTATGTTGGTATGTTGGTATGTTCGTATGTAGGTATGTTCGTATGTTGGTATGTTCGTATGTTGGTATGTTCGTATGTTGGTATGTTCGTATGTTTATATGTTCGTATGTTGGTATGTTCGTATGTTGGTATGTTCGTATGTTGGTATGTTCGTATGTTGGTATGTTCGTATGTTGGTATGTTTGTATGTTGGTATGTTCGTATGTAGGTATGTTCGTATGTTGGTATGTTCGTATGTTGGTATGTTCGTATGTTGGTCTGTTCGTATGTTGGTATGTTCGTATGTTGGTATGTTCGTATGTTGGTATGTTCGTATGTTGGTATGTTCGTATGTTGGTATGTTCGTATGTTGGTATGTTCGTATGTTGGTATGTTCGTATGTTGGTATGTTCGTATGTTGGTATGTTGGTATGTTGGTATGGTGGTATGTTGGTATGTTGGTATGTTCGTATGTAGTTATGTTCGTATGTTGGTATGTTCGTATGTTGGTATGTTGGTATGTTCGTATGTTGGTATGTTCGTATGTTGGTATGTTCGTATGTTGGTATGTTCGTATGTTGGTATGTTCGTAGGTTGGTATGTTCGTATGTTCTTATGTTCGTATGTTGGTATGTTCGTATGTTGGTATGTTCGTATGTTGGTATGGTGGTGTGTTGGTATGTTGTTATGTTGGTATGTTCGTATTTTGGTATGTTCGTATGTTGGTATGTTCGTATGTTGGTATGTTCGTATGTTGGTATGTTCGTATGTTGGTATGTTCGTATGTTGGTATGTTCGTATGTTGGTATGTTCGTATGTTGGTATGTTCGTATGTTGGTATGTTCGTATGTTGGTATGTTCGTATGTTGGTATGTTCGTATGTTGGTATGTTCGTATGTTGGTATGGTCGTATGTTGGTATGTTCGTATGTTGGTATGGTGGTATGTTGGAATGTTGGTATGTTGGTATGTTGGTATGTTGGTATGTTGGTATGTTGGTATGTTGGTATGTTGGTATGTTGGTATGTTGGTATGTTCGTATGTTCGTATGTAGGTATGTTCGTATGTTGGTATGTTCGTATGTTGGTATGTTCGTATGTTGGTATGTTCGTATGTTGGTATGTTCGTATGTTGGTATGTTCGTATGTTGGTATGTTCTTATGTTGGTATGGTGGTATGTTGGTATGTTGGTATGTTGGTATGTTGGTATGTTCGTATTTTGGTATGGTCGTATGTTGGTATGTTCGTATGTTGGTATATTCGTATGTTGGTATGTTGGTATGTTCGTATGTTGGTATGTTCGTATGTTGGTATGTTCGTATGTTGGTATGGTGGTATGTTGGTATGTTGGTATGTTGGTATGTTGGTATGTTGGTATGTTGGTATGTTGGTATGTTGGTATGTTGGTATGTTGGTATGTTCGTATGTTGGTATGTTCGTATGTTGGTATGTTCGTATGTTGGTATGGTCGTATGTTGGTATGTTCGTATGTTGGTATGTTCGTATGTTGGTATGTTCGTATGTTGGTATGTTCGTATGTTGGTATGTTCGTATGTTGGTATGGTCGTATGTTGGTATGTTCGTATGTTGGTATGGTGGTATGTTGGAATGTTGGTATGTTGGTATGTTGGTATGTTGGTATGTTGGTATGTTGGTATGTTGGTATGTTGGTATGTTCGTATGTAGGTATGTTCGTGTGTTGGTATGTTCGTATGTTGGTATGTTCGTATGTTGGTATGTTCGTATGTTGGTATGTTCGTATGTTGGTATGTTCGTATGTTGGTATGTTCGTATGTTGGTATGGTGGTATGTTGGTATGTTGGTATGTTGGTATGTTCGTATTTTGGTATGGTCGTATGTTGGTATGTTCGTATGTAGGTATATTCGTATGTTGGTATGTTGGTATGTTGGTATGGTGGTATGTTGGTATGTTGGTATGTTGGTATGTTGGTATGTTGGTATGTTGGTATGTTGGTATGTTGGTATGTTGGTATGTTGGTATGTTTTTATGTTGGTATGGTTGGTATGTTGGTATGTTGGTATGTTGGTATGTTGGTATGTTGGTATGTTGGTATGTTAGTATGTTCGTATGTAGGTATGTTCGTATGTTGGTATGTTCGTATGTTGGTATGTTCGTATGTTGGTATGTTCGTATGTTGGTATGTTCGTATGTTGGTATGTTCGTATGTTGGTATGTTCGTATGTTGGTATGTTCGTATGTTGGTATGTTCGTATGTTGGTATGTTCGTATGTTGTTATGGTGGTATGTTGGTATGCTCGTATTTTGGTATGTTCGTATGTTGGTATCTTCGTATGTTGGTATGGTCGTATGTTGGTATGTTCGTATGTTGGTATGTTCGTATGTTGGTATGTTCGTATGTTGGTATGTTCGTATGTTGGTATGTTCGTATGTTGGTATGTTCGTATGTTGGTATGTTCGTATGTTGGTATGTTCGTATGTTGGTATGTTCGTATGTTGGTATGTTCGTATGTTGGTATGTTCGTATGTTGGTATGTTCGTATGTTGGTATGTTCGTATGTTGGTATGTTCGTATGTTGGTATGTTGGTATGTTGGTATGGTGGTATGTTGGTATGTTGGTATGTTGGTATGTTGGTATGTTGGTATGTTGGTATGTTGGTATGTTGGTATGTTGGTATGTTGGTATGTTAGTATGTTGGTATGTAGGTATGTTGGTATGTTGGTATGTTGGTATGTTGGTATGTTGGTATGTTCGTATGTAGGTATGTTCGTATGTTGGTATGTTCGTATGTTGGTATGTTCGCATGTTGGTATGTTCGTATGTTGGTATGTTCGTATGTTGGTATGTTCGTATGTTGGTATGTTCGTATGTTGGTATGTTCGTATGTTGGTATGTTCGTATGTTGGTATGTTGGTATGTTGGTATGTTCGTATGTAGGTATGTTCGTATGTTGGTATGTTCGTATGTTGGTATGTTCGTATGTTGGTATGTTCGTATGTTGGTATGTTCGTATGTTGGTATGTTCGTATGTTGGTATGTTCGTATGTTGGTATGTTCGTATGTTGGTATGGTGGTATGTTGGTATGTTGGTATGTTGGTATGTTCGTATTTTAGTATGTTCGTATGTTGGTATGTTCGTATGTTGGTATGTTCGTATGTTGGTATGTTCGTATGTTGGTATGTTCGTATGTTGGTATGTTCGTATGTTGGTATGTTCGTATGTTGGTATGTTCGTATGTTGGTATGTTCGTATGTTGGTATGTTCGTATGTTGGTATGTTGGTATGTTGGTATGGTGGTATGTTGGTATGTTGGTATGTTGGTATGTTAGTATGTTGGTTTGTTCGTATTTTGGTATGTTCGTATGTTGGTATGTTCGTATGTTGGTATGTTCGTATTTTGGTATGTTCGTATGTTGGTATGTTCGTATGTTGGTATGTTGGTATGTTGGTATGGTGGTATGTTGGTATGTTGGTATGTTGGTATGTTGGTATGTTCGTATGTAGGTATGTTCGTATGTTGGTATGTTCGTATGTTGGTATGTTCGTATGTTGGTATGTTCGTATGTTGGTATGTTCGTATGTTGGTATGATCGTATGTTGGTATGTTCGTATGTTGGTATGGTGGTATGTTGGTATGTTGGTATGTTGGTATGTTCGTATTTTGGTATGTTCGTATGTTGGTATGTTCGTATGTTGGTATGTTCGTATGTTGGTATGTTCGTATGTTGGTATGTTCGTATGTTGGTATGTTCGTATGTTGGTATGTTCGTATGTTGGTATGTTCGTATGTTGGTATGTTCGTATGTTGGTATGTTCGTATGTTGGTATGCTCGTATGTTGGTATGTTCGTATGTTGGTATGTTCGTATGTTGGTATGTTCGTATGTTGGTATGTTCGTATGTTGGTATGTTCGTATGTTGGTATGTTCGTATGTTGGTATGGTGGTATGTTGGTATGTTGGTATGTTGGTATGTTGGTATGTTGGTATGTTGGTATGTTGGTATGTTGGTATGTTGGTATGTTGGTATGTTGGTATGTTGGTATGTTCGTATGTAGGTATGTTCGTATGTTGGTATGTTCGTATGTTGGTATGTTCGTATGTTGGTATGTTCGTATGTTGGTATGTTCGTATGTTGGTATGTTCGTATGTTGGTATGTTCGTATGTTGGTATGGTGGTATATTGGTATGTTGGTATGTTCGTATGTAGGTATGTTCGTATGTTGGTATGTTCGTATGTTGGTATGTTCGTATGTTGGTATGTTCGTATGTTGGTATGTTCGTATGTTGGTATGTTCGTATGTTGGTATGATCGTATGTTGGTATGTTCGTATGTTGGTATGGTGGTATGTTGGTATGTTGGTATGTTGGTATGTTCGTATTTTGGTATGTTCGTATGTTGGTATGTTCGTATGTTGGTATGTTCGTATGTTGGTATGTTCGTATGTTGGTATGTTCGTATGTTGGTATGTTCGTATGTTGGTATGGTGGTATGTTGGTATGTTGGTATGTTGGTATGTTGGTATGTTGGTATGTTGGTATGTTGGTATGTTGGTATGTTGGTATGTTGGTATGTTCGTATGTTGGTATGTTCGTATGTTGGTATGTTCGTATGTTGGTATGTTCGTATGTTGGTATGGTGGTATGTTGGTATGTTGGTATGTTGGTATGTTCGTATTTTGGTATGTTCGTATGTTGGTATGTTCGTATGTTGGTATGTTCGTATGTTGGAATGTTCGTATGTTGGTATGTTCGTATGTTGGTATGTTCGTATGTTGGTATGTTCGTATGTTGGTATGTTCGTATGTTGGTATATTCGTATGTTGGTATGTTCGTATGTTGGTATGTTCGTATGTTGGTATGTTCGTATGTTGGTATGTTCGTATGTTGGTATGGTGGTATGTTGGTATGTTGGTATGTTGGTATGTTGGTATGTTGGTATGTTGGTATGTTGGTATATTGGTATGTTGGTATGTTGGTATGTTCGTATGTTGGTATGTTCGTATGTTGGTATGTTCGTATGTTGGTATGTTCGTATGTTGGTATGTTCGTATGTTGGTATGTTCGTATGTAGGTATGTTCGTATGTTGGTATGTTCGTATGTTGGTATGTTCGTATGTTGGTATGTTCGTATGTTGGTATGTTCGTATGTTGGTATGTTCGTATGTTGGTATGTTCGTATGTTGGTATGTTCGTATGTTGGTATGTTTGTATGTTGGTATGTTCGTATGTAGGTATGTTCGTGTGTTGGTATGATCGTATGTTGGTATGTTCGTATGTTGGTATGTTCGTATGTTGGTATGTTCGTATGTTGGTATGTTCGTATGTTGGTATGTTCGTATGTTGGTATGTTCGTATGTTGGTATGTTCGTATGTTGGTATGTTCGTATGTTGGTATGTTCGTATGTTGGTATGTTCGTATGTTGGTATGTTCGTATGTTGGTATGTTGGTATGTTGGTATGGTGGTATGTTGGTATGTTGGTATGTTCGTATGTAGGTATGTTCGTATGTTGGTATGTTCGTATGTTGGTATGTTCGTATGTTGGTATGTTCGTATGTTGGTATGTTCGTATGTTGGTATGTTCGTATGTTGGTATGTTCGTATGTTGGTATGTTCGTATGTTGGTATGTTCGTATGTTGGTATGTTCGTATGTTGGTATGTTCGTATGTTGGTATGTTCGTATGTTGGTATGGTGGTGTGTTGGTATGTTGTTATGTTGGTATGTTCGTATTTTGGTATGTTCGTATGTTGGTATGTTCGTATGTTGGTATGTTCGTATGTTGGTATGTTCGTATGTTGGTATGTTCGTATGTTGGTATGTTCGTATGTTGGTATGTTCGTATGTTGGTATGTTCGTATGTTGGTATGTTCGTATGTTGGTATGGTGGTATGTTGGAATGTTGGTATGTTGGTATGTTGGTATGTTGGTATGTTGGTATGTTGGTATGTTCGTATGTAGGTATGTTCGTATGTTGGTATGTTCGTATGTTGGTATGTTCGTATGTTGGTATGTTCGTATGTTGGTATGTTCGTATGTTGGTATGTTCGTATGTTGGTATGTTCGTATGTTGGTATGGTGGTATGTTGGTTGTTGGTATGTTGGTATGTTCGTATTTTGGTATGGTCGTATGTTGGTATGTTCGTATGTTGGTATATTCGTATGTTGGTATGTTGGTATGTTGGTATGTTGGTATGCTGGTATGTTGGTATGTTGGTATGTTGGTATGTTGGTATGTTGGTATATTGGTATGTTGGTATGTTGGTATGTTGGTATGTTGGTATGTTCGTATGTTGGTATGTTCGTATGTTGGTATGTTCGTATGTTGGTATGTTCGTATGTTGGTATGGTGGTATGTTGGTATGCTCGTATTTTGGTATGTTCGTATGTTGGTATGTTCGTATGTTGGTATGTTCGTATGTTGGTATGTTCGTATGTTGATATGTTCGTATGTTGGTATGTTCGTATGTTGGTATGTTCGTATGTTGGTATGTTCGTATGTTGGTATGTTCGTATGTTGGTATGTTCGTATGTTGGTATGTTCGTATGTTGGTATGTTCGTATGTTGGTATGTTCGTATGTTGGTATGTTGGTATGTTTTTATGGTGGTATGTTGGTATGTTGGTATGTTGGTATGTTGGTATGTTGGTATGTTGGTATGTTGGTATGTTGGTATGTTGGTATGTTCGTATGTAGGTATGTTCGTATGTTGGTATGTTCGTATGTTGGTATTTTCGTATGTTGGTATGTTCGTATGTTGGTATGTTCGTATGTTGGTATGTTCGTATGTTGGTATGTTCGTATGTTGGTATGTTCGTATGTTGGTATGTTCGTATGTTGGTATGTTCGTATGTTGGTAAGTTCGTATGTTGGTATGTTCGTATGTTGGTATGTTCGTATGTTCGTATGTTGGTATGTTCGTATGTTGGTATGTTCGTATGTTGGTATGTTCGTATGTTGGTATGTTCGTATGTTGGTATGTTCGTATGTTGGTATGTTCGTATGTTGGTATGTTCGTATGTTGGTATGTTCGTATGTTGGTATGTTCGTATGTTGGTATGTTCGTGTGTTGGTATGTTCGTATGTTGGTATGTTCGTATGTTGGTATGTTCGTATGTTGGTATGTTCGTATGTTGGTATGTTGGTATGTTGGTATGGTGGTATGTTGGTATGTTGGTATGTTGGTATGTTGGTATGTTGGTATGTTGGTATGTTGGTATGTTGGTATGTTGGTATGTTGGTATGTTGGTATGTTGGTATGTTGGTATGTTGGTATGTTGGTATGTTGGTATGTTGGAATGTTGGTATGTTGGTATGTTGGTATGTTGGTATGTTGGTATGTTGGTATGTTCGTATGTAGGTATGTTCGTATGTTGGTATGTTCGTATGTTGGTATGTTCGTATGTTGGTATGTTCGTATGTTTATATGTTCGTATGTTGGTATGTTCGTATGTTGGTATGTTCGTATGTTGGTATGTTCGTATGTTGGTATGTTCGTATGTTGGTATGTTTGTATGTTGGTATGTTCGTATGTAGGTATGTTCGTATGTTGGTATGTTCGTATGTTGGTATGTTCGTATGTTGGTCTGTTCGTATGTTGGTATGTTCGTATGTTGGTATGTTCGTATGTTGGTATGTTCGTATGTTGGTATGTTCGTATGTTGGTATGTTCGTATGTTGGTATGTTCGTATGTTGGTATGTTCGTATGTTGGTATGTTCGTATGTTGGTATGTTGGTATGTTGGTATGGTGGTATGTTGGTATGTTGGTATGTTCGTATGTAGTTATGTTCGTATGTTGGTATGTTCGTATGTTGGTATGTTGGTATGTTCGTATGTTGGTATGTTCGTATGTTGGTATGTTCGTATGTTGGTATGTTCGTATGTTGGTATGTTCGTAGGTTGGTATGTTCGTATGTTCTTATGTTCGTATGTTGGTATGTTCGTATGTTGGTATGTTCGTATGTTGGTATGGTGGTGTGTTGGTATGTTGTTATGTTGGTATGTTCGTATTTTGGTATGTTCGTATGTTGGTATGTTCGTATGTTGGTATGTTCGTATGTTGGTATGTTCGTATGTTGGTATGTTCGTATGTTGGTATGTTCGTATGTTGGTATGTTCGTATGTTGGTATGTTCGTATGTTGGTATGTTCGTATGTTGGTATGTTCGTATGTTGGTATGTTCGTATGTTGGTATGTTCGTATGTTGGTATGGTCGTATGTTGGTATGTTCGTATGTTGGTATGGTGGTATGTTGGAATGTTGGTATGTTGGTATGTTGGTATGTTGGTATGTTGGTATGTTGGTATGTTGGTATGTTGGTATGTTGGTATGTTGGTATGTTCGTATGTTCGTATGTAGGTATGTTCGTATGTTGGTATGTTCGTATGTTGGTATGTTCGTATGTTGGTATGTTCGTATGTTGGTATGTTCGTATGTTGGTATGTTCGTATGTTGGTATGTTCTTATGTTGGTATGGTGGTATGTTGGTATGTTGGTATGTTGGTATGTTCGTATTTTGGTATGGTCGTATGTTGGTATGTTCGTATGTTGGTATATTCGTATGTTGGTATGTTGGTATGTTCGTATGTTGGTATGTTCGTATGTTGGTATGTTCGTATGTTGGTATGGTGGTATGTTGGTATGTTGGTATGTTGGTATGTTGGTATGTTGGTATGTTGGTATGTTGGTATGTTGGTATGTTGGTATGTTCGTATGTTGGTATGTTCGTATGTTGGTATGTTCGTATGTTGGTATGGTCGTATGTTGGTATGTTCGTATGTTGGTATGTACGTATGTTGGTATGTTCGTATGTTGGTATGTTCGTATGTTGGTATGTTCGTATGTTGGTATGGTCGTATGTTGGTATGTTCGTATGTTGGTATGGTGGTATGTTGGAATGTTGGTATGTTGGTATGTTGGTATGTTGGTATGTTGGTATGTTGGTATGTTGGTATGTTGGTATGTTCGTATGTAGGTATGTTCGTGTGTTGGTATGTTCGTATGTTGGTATGTTCGTATGTTGGTATGTTCGTATGTTGGTATGTTCGTATGTTGGTATGTTCGTATGTTGGTATGTTCGTATGTTGGTATGGTGGTATGTTGGTATGTTGGTATGTTGGTATGTTCGTATTTTGGTATGGTCGTATGTTGGTATGTTCGTATGTAGGTATATTCGTATGTTGGTATGTTGGTATGTTGGTATGGTGGTATGTTGGTATGTTGGTATGTTGGTATGTTGGTATGTTGGTATGTTGGTATGTTGGTATGTTGGTATGTTGGTATGTTGGTATGTTTTTATGTTGGTATGGTTGGTATGTTGGTATGTTGGTATGTTGGTATGTTGGTATGTTGGTATGTTGGTATGTTGGTATGTTCGTATGTAGGTATGTTCGTATGTTGGTATGTTCGTATGTTGGTATGTTCGTATGTTGGTATGTTCGTATGTTGGTATGTTCGTATGTTGGTATGTTCGTATGTTGGTATGTTCGTATGTTGGTATGTTCGTATGTTGGTATGTTCGTATGTTGGTATGTTCGTATGTTGGTATGGTGGTATGTTGGTATGCTCGTATTTTGGTATGTTCGTATGTTGGTATCTTCGTATGTTGGTATTTTCGTATGTTGGTATGTTCGTATGTTGGTATGTTCGTATGTTGGTATGTTCGTATGTTGGTATGTTCGTATGTTGGTATGTTCGTATGTTGGTATGTTCGTATGTTGGTATGTTCGTATGTTGGTATGTTCGTATGTTGGTATGTTCGTATGTTGGTATGTTCGTATGTTGGTATGTTCGTATGTTGGTATGTTCGTATGTTGGTATGTTCGTATGTTGGTATGTTCGTATGTTGGTATGTTGGTATGTTGGTATGGTGGTATGTTGGTATGTTGGTATGTTGGTATGTTGGTATGTTGGTATGTTGGTATGTTGGTATGTTGGTATGTTGGTATGTTGGTATGTTAGTATGTTGGTATGTAGGTATGTTGGTATGTTGGTATGTTGGTATGTTGGTATGTTGGTATGTTCGTATGTAGGTATGTTCGTATGTTGGTATGTTCGTATGTTGGTATGTTCGCATGTTGGTATGTTCGTATGTTGGTATGTTCGTATGTTGGTATGTTCGTATGTTGGTATGTTCGTATGTTGGTATGTTCGTATGTTGGTATGTTCGTATGTTGGTATGTTGGTATGTTGGTATGTTCTTATGTAGGTATGTTCGTATGTTGGTATGTTCGTATGTTGGTATGTTCGTATGTTGGTATGTTCGTATGTTGGTATGTTCGTATGTTGGTATGTTCGTATGTTGGTATGTTCGTATGTTGGTATGTTCGTATGTTGGTATGGTGGTATGTTGGTATGTTGGTATGTTGGTATGTTCGTATTTTAGTATGTTCGTATGTTGGTATGTTCGTATGTTGGTATGTTCGTATGTTGGTATGTTCGTATGTTGGTATGTTCGTATGTTGGTATGTTCGTATGTTGGTATGTTCGTATGTTGGTATGTTCGTATGTTGGTATGTTCGTATGTTGGTATGTTCGTATGTTGGTATGTTCGTATGTTGGTATGTTGGTATGTTGGTATGGTGGTATGTTGGTATGTTGGTATGTTGGTATGTTAGTATGTTGGTTTGTTCGTATTTTGGTATGTTCGTATGTTGGTATGTTCGTATGTTGGTATGTTCGTATTTTGGTATGTTCGTATGTTGGTATGTTCGTATGTTGGTATGTTGGTATGTTGGTATGGTGGTATGTTGGTATGTTGGTATGTTGGTATGTTGGTATGTTCGTATGTAGGTATGTTCGTATGTTGGTATGTTCGTATGTTGGTATGTTCGTATGTTGGTATGTTCGTATGTTGGTATGTTCGTATGTTGGTATGATCGTATGTTGGTATGTTCGTATGTTGGTATGGTGGTATGTTGGTATGTTGGTATGTTGGTATGTTCGTATTTTGGTATGTTCGTATGTTGGTATGTTCGTATGTTGGTATGTTCGTATGTTGGTATGTTCGTATGTTGGTATGTTCGTATGTTGGTATGTTCGTATGTTGGTATGTTCGTATGTTGGTATGTTCGTATGTTGGTATGTTCGTATGTTGGTATGTTCGTATGTTGGTATGCTCGTATGTTGGTATGTTCGTATGTTGGTATGTTCGTATGTTGGTATGTTCGTATGTTGGTATGTTCGTATGTTGGTATGTTCGTATGTTGGTATGTTCGTATGTTGGTATGGTGGTATGTTGGTATGTTGGTATGTTGGTATGTTGGTATGTTGGTATGTTGGTATGTTGGTATGTTGGTATGTTGGTATGTTGGTATGTTGGTATGTTCGTATGTAGGTATGTTCGTATGTTGGTATGTTCGTATGTTGGTATGTTCGTATGTTGGTATGTTCGTATGTTGGTATGTTCGTATGTTGGTATGTTCGTATGTTGGTATGTTCGTATGTTGGTATGGTGGTATATTGGTATGTTGGTATGTTCGTATGTAGGTATGTTCGTATGTTGGTATGTTCGTATGTTGGTATGTTCGTATGTTGGTATGTTCGTATGTTGGTATGTTCGTATGTTGGTATGTTCGTATGTTGGTATGATCGTATGTTGGTATGTTCGTATGTTGGTATGGTGGTATGTTGGTATGTTGGTATGTTGGTATGTTCGTATTTTGGTATGTTCGTATGTTGGTATGTTCGTATGTTGGTATGTTCGTATGTTGGTATGTTCGTATGTTGGTATGTTCGTATGTTGGTATGTTCGTATGTTGGTATGGTGGTATGTTGGTATGTTGGTATGTTGGTATGTTGGTATGTTGGTATGTTGGTATGTTGGTATGTTGGTATGTTGGTATGTTGGTATGTTCGTATGTTGGTATGTTCGTATGTTGGTATGTTCGTATGTTGGTATGTTCGTATGTTGGTATGGTGGTATGTTGGTATGTTGGTATGTTGGTATGTTCGTATTTTGGTATGTTCGTATGTTGGTATGTTCGTATGTTGGTATGTTCGTATGTTGGAATGTTCGTATGTTGGTATGTTCGTATGTTGGTATGTTCGTATGTTGGTATGTTCGTATGTTGGTATGTTCGTATGTTGGTATATTCGTATGTTGGTATGTTCGTATGTTGGTATGTTCGTATGTTGGTATGTTCGTATGTTGGTATGTTCGTATGTTGGTATGGTGGTATGTTGGTATGTTGGTATGTTGGTATGTTGGTATGTTGGTATGTTGGTATGTTGGTATATTGGTATGTTGGTATGTTGGTATGTTCGTATGTTGGTATGTTCGTATGTTGGTATGTTCGTATGTTGGTATGTTCGTATGTTGGTATGTTCGTATGTTGGTATGTTCGTATGTTGGTATGGTGGTGTGTTGGTATGTTGTTATGTTGGTATGTTCGTATTTTGGTATGTTCGTATGTTGGTATGTTCGTATGTTGGTATGTTCGTATGTTGGTATGTTCGTATGTTGGTATGTTCGTATGTTGGTATGTTCGTATGTTGGTATGTTCGTATGTTGGTATGTTCGTATGTTGGTATGTTCGTATGTTGGTATGTTCGTATGTTGGTATGTTCGTATGTTGGTATGGTCGTATGTTGGTATGTTCGTATGTTGGTATGGTGGTATGTTGGAATGTTGGTATGTTGGTATGTTGGTATGTTGGTATGTTGGTATGTTGGTATGTTGGTATGTTGGTATGTTCGTATGTAGGTATGTTCGTATGTTGGTATGTTCGTATGTTGGTATGTTCGTATGTTGGTATGTTCGTATGTTGGTATGTTCGTATGTTGGTATGTTCGTATGTTGGTATGTTCGTATGTTGGTATGGTGGTATGTTGGTATGTTGGTATGTTGGTATGTTGGTATGTTCGTATTTTGGTATGGTCGTATGTTGGTATGTTCGTATGTTGGTATATTCGTATGTTGGTATGTTCGTATGTTGGTATGTTGGTATGTTGGTATGTTGGTATGTTGGTATGTTGGTATGTTGGTATGTTGGTATGTTGGTATGTTGGTATGTTGGTATGTTGGTATGTTGGTATGTTGGTATGTTGGTATGTTGGTATGTTGGTATGTAGGTATGTTGGTATGTTGGTATGTTGGTATGTTGGTATGTTGGTATGTTCGTATGTTGGTATGGTGGTATGTTGGTATGTTGGTATGTTCGTATGTAGGTATGTTCGTATGTTGGTATGTTCGTATGTTGGTATGTTCGTATGTTGGTATGTTCGTATGTTGGTATGTTCGTATGTTGGTATGTTGGTATGTTGGTATGATCGTATGTTGGTATGTTCGTATGTTGGTATGGTGGTATGTTGGTATGTTGGTATGTTGGTATGTTCGTATTTTGGTATGTTCGTATGTTGGTATGTTCGTATGTTGGTATGTTCGTATGTTGGTATGTTCGTATGTTGGTATGTTCGTATGTTGGTATGTTCGTATGTTGGTATGGTGGTATGTTGGTATGTTGGTATGTTGGTATGTTGGTATGTTGGTATGTTGGTATGTTGGTATGTTGGTATGTTGGTATGTTCGTATGTTGGTATGTTCGTATGTTATTATGTTCGTATGTTGGTATGTTCGTATGTTGGTATGGTGGTATGTTGGTATGTTGGTATGTTGGTATGTTCGTATTTTGGTATGTTCGTATGTTGGTATGTTCGTATGTTGGTATGTTCGTATGTTGGAATGTTCGTATGTTGGTATGTTCGTATGTTGGTATGTTCGTATGTTGGTATGTTCGTATGTTGGTATGTTCGTATGTTGGTATATTCGTATGTTGGTATGTTCGTATGTTGGTATGTTCGTATGTTGGTATGTTCGTATGTTGGTATGTTCGTATGTTGGTATGGTGGTATGTTGGTATGTTGGTATGTTGGTATGTTGGTATGTTGGTATGTTGGTATATTGGTATGTTGGTATGTTGGTATGTTCGTATGTTGGTATGTTCGTATGTTGGTATGTTCGTATGTTGGTATGTTCGTATGTTGGTATGTTCGTATGTTGGTATGTTCGTATGTTGGTATGGTGGTGTGTTGGTATGTTGTTATGTTGGTATGTTCGTATTTTGGTATGTTCGTATGTTGGTATGTTCGTATGTTGGTATGTTCGTATGTTGGTATGTTCGTATGTTGGTATGTTCGTATGTTGGTATGTTCGTATGTTGGTATGTTCGTATGTTGGTATGTTCGTATGTTGGTATGTTCGTATGTTGGTATGTTCGTATGTTGGTATGTTCGTATGTTGGTATGGTGGTATGTTGGTATGCTCGTATTTTGGTATGTTCGTATGTTGGTATGTTCGTATGTTGGATGTTCGTATGTTGGTATGTTCGTATGTTGGTATGTTCGTATGTTGGTATGGTGGTGTGTTGGTATGTTGTTATGTTGGTATGTTCGTATTTTGGTATGTTCGTATGTTGGTATGTTCGTATGTTGGTATGTTCGTATGTTGGTATGTTCGTATGTTGGTATGTTCGTATGTTGGTATGTTCGTATGTTGGTATGTTCGTATGTTGGTATGTTCGTATGTTGGTATGTTCGTATGTTGGTATGTTCGTATGTTGGTATGTTCGTATGTTGGTATGTTCGTATGTTGGTATGGTGGTATGTTGGTATGCTCGTATTTTGGTATGTTCGTATGTTGGTATGTTCGTATGTTGGTATGTTCGTATGTTGGTATGTTCGTATGTTGGTATGTTCGTATGTTGGTATGTTCGTATGTTGGTATGTTCGTATGTTGGTATGTTCGTATGTTGGTATGTTCGTATGTTGGTATGTTCGTATGTTGGTATGTTCGTATGTTGGTATGTTCGTATGTTGGTATGTTCGTATGTTGGTATGTTCGTATGTTGGTATGTTCGTATGTTGGTATGTTCGTATGTTGGTATGTTCGTATGTTGGTATGTTCGTATGTTGGTATGTTGGTATGTTGGTATGGTGGTATGGTGGTATGTTGGTATGTTGGTATGTTGGTATGTTGGTATGTTGGTATGTTGGTATGTTGGTATGTTGGTATGTTGGTATGTTGGTATGTTGGTATGTTGGTATGTTGGTATGTTGGTATGTTCGTATGTAGGTATGTTCGTATGTTGGTATGTTCGTATGTTGGTATGTTCGCATGTTGGTATGTTCGTATGTTGGTATGTTCGTATGTTGGTATGTTCGTATGTTGGTATGTTCGTATGTTGGTATGTTCGTATGTTGGTATGTTCGTATGTTGGTATGTTGGTATGTTGGTATGTTCGTATGTAGGTATGTTCGTATGTTGGTATGTTCGTATGTTGGTATGTTCGTATGTTGGTATGTTCGTATGTTGGTATGTTCGTATGTTGGTATGGTCGTATGTTGGTATGTTCGTATGTTGGTATAGTGGTATGTTGGAATGTTGGTATGTTGGTATGTTGGTATGTTGGTATGTTGGTATGTTGGTATGTTCGTATGTAGGTATGTTCGTATGTTGGTATGTTCGTATGTTGGTATGTTCGTATGTTGGTATGTTCGTATGTTGGTATGTTCGTATGTTGGTATGTTCGTATGTTGGTATGTTCGTATGTTGGTATGGTGGTATGTTGGTATGTTGGTATGTTGGTATGTTGGAATGTTCGTATTTTGGTATGGTCGTATGTTGGTATGTTCGTATGTTGGTATATTCGTATGTTGGTATGTTCGTATGTTGGTATGTTGGTATGTTGGTATGTTGGTATGTTGGTATGTTGGTATGTTGGTATGTTGGTATGTTGGTATGTTGGTATGTTGGTATGTTGGTATGTTCGTATGTAGGTATGTTCGTATGTTGGTATGTTCGTATGTTGGTATGTTCGTATGTTGGTATGTTCGTATGTTGGTATGGTGGTATGTTGGTATGTTGGTATGTTGGTATGTTGGAATGTTCGTATTTTGGTATGGTCGTATGTTGGTATGTTCGTATGTTGGTATATTCGTATGTTGGTATGTTCGTATGTTGGTATGTTGGTATGTTGGTATGTTGGTATGTTGGTATGTTGGTATGTTGGTATGTTGGTATGTTGGTATGTTGGTATGTTGGTATGTTGGTATGTTGGTATGTTCGTATGTAGGTATGTTCGTATGTTGGTATGTTCGTATGTTGGTATGTTCGTATGTTGGTATGTTCGTATGTTGGTATGTTCGTATGTTCGTATGTTGGTATGTTCGTATGTTGGTATGTTCGTATGTTGGTATGTTCGTATGTTGGTATGTTCGTATGTTGGTATGGTGGTATGTTGGTATGCTCGTATTTTGGTATGTTCGTATGTTGGTATGTTCGTATGTTGGTATGTTCGTATGTTGGTATGTTCGTATGTTGGTATGTTCGTATGTTGGTATGTTCGTATGTTGGTATGTTCGTATGTTGGTATGTTCGTATGTTGGTATGTTCGTATGTTGGTATGTTCGTATGTTGGTATGTTCGTATGTTGGTATGTTCGTATGTTGGTATGTTCGTATGTTGGTATGTTCGTATGTTGGTATGTTCGTATGTTGGTATGTTCGTATGTTGGTATGTTCGTATGTTGGTATGTTCGTATGTTGGTATGTTGGTATGTTGGTATGGTGGTATGGTGGTATGTTGGTATGTTGGTATGTTGGTATGTTGGTATGTTGGTATGTTGGTATGTTGGTATGTTGGTATGTTGGTATGTTGGTATGTTGGTATGTTGGTATGTTGGTATGTTGGTATGTTGGTATGTTCGTATGTAGGTATGTTCGTATGTTGGTATGTTCGTATGTTGGTATGTTCGCATGTTGGTATGTTCGTATGTTGGTATGTTCGTATGTTGGTATGTTCGTATGTTGGTATGTTCGTATGTTGGTATGTTCGTATGTTGGTATGTTCGTATGTTGGTATGTTGGTATGTTGGTATGTTCGTATGTAGGTATGTTCGTATGTTGGTATGTTCGTATGTTGGTATGTTCGTATGTTGGTATGTTCGTATGTTGGTATGTTCGTATGTTGGTATGGTCGTATGTTGGTATGTTCGTATGTTGGTATAGTGGTATGTTGGAATGTTGGTATGTTGGTATGTTGGTATGTTGGTATGTTGGTATGTTGGTATGTTCGTATGTAGGTATGTTCGTATGTTGGTATGTTCGTATGTTGGTATGTTCGTATGTTGGTATGTTCGTATGTTGGTATGTTCGTATGTTGGTATGTTCGTATGTTGGTATGTTCGTATGTTGGTATGGTGGTATGTTGGTATGTTGGTATGTTGGTATGTTGGAATGTTCGTATTTTGGTATGGTCGTATGTTGGTATGTTCGTATGTTGGTATATTCGTATGTTGGTATGTTCGTATGTTGGTATGTTGGTATGTTGGTATGTTGGTATGTTGGTATGTTGGTATGTTGGTATGTTGGTATGTTGGTATGTTGGTATGTTGGTATGTTCGTATGTAGGTATGTTCGTATGTTGGTATGTTCGTATGTTGGTATGTTCGTATGTTGGTATGTTCGTATGTTGGTATGTTCGTATGTTCGTATGTTGGTATGTTCGTATGTTGGTATGTTCGTATGTTGGTATGTTCGTATGTTGGTATGTTCGTATGTTGGTATGGTGGTATGTTGGTATGCTCGTATGTTGGTATGTTCGTATGTTGGTATGTTCGTATGTTGGTATGTTCGTATGTTGGTATGTTCGTATGTTGGTATGTTCGTATGTTGGTATGTTCGTATGTTGGTATGTTCGTATGTTGGTATGTTCGTATGTTGGTATGTTCGTATGTTGGTATGTACGTATGTTGGTATGTTCGTATGTTGGTATGTTCGTATGTTGGTATGTTCGTATGTTGGTATGCTCGTATGTTGGTATGTTCGTATGTTGGTATGTTCGTATGTTGGTATGTTCGTATGTTGGTATGTTCGTATGTTGGTATGTTCGTATGTTGGTATGTTCGTATGTTGGTATGTTCGTATGTTGGTATGGTGGTATGTTGGTATGCTCGTATTTTGGTATGTTCGTATGTTGGTATGTTCGTATGTTGGTATGTTCGTATGTTGGTATGTTCGTATGTTGGTATGTTCGTATGTTGGTATGTTCGTATGTTGGTATGTTCGTATGTTGGTATGTTCGTATGTTGGTATGTTCGTATGTTGGTATGTTCGTATGTTGGTATGTTCGTATGTTGGTATGTTCGTATGTTGGTATGTTCGTATGTTGGTATGTTCGTATGTTGGTATGTACGTATGTTGGTATGTTCGTATGTTGGTATGTTCGTATGTTGGTATGTTCGTATGTTGGTATGTTCGTATGTTGGTATGTTCGTATGTTGGTATGTTGGTATGTTGGTATGGTGGTATGGTGGTATGTTGGTATGTTGGTATGTTGGTATGTTGGTATGTTGGTATGTTGGTATGTTGGTATGTTGGTATGTTGGTATGTTGGTATGTTGGTATGTTGGTATGTAGGTATGTTGGTATGTTGGTATGTTGGTATGTTGGTATGTTGGTATGTTGGTATGTTCGTATGTAGGTATGTTCGTATGTTGGTATGTTCGTATGTTGGTATGTTCGCATGTTGGTATGTTCGTATGTTGGTATGTTCGTATGTTGGTATGTTCGTATGTTGGTATGTTCGTATGTTGGTATGTTCGCATGTTGGTATGTAGGTATGTTCGTATGTTGGTATGTTCGTATGTTGGTATGTTCGTATGTTGGTATGTTCGTATGTTGGTATGTTCGTATGTTGGTATGGTCGTATGTTGGTATGTTCGTATGTTGGTATAGTGGTATGTTGGAATGTTGGTATGTTGGTATGTTGGTATGTTGGTATGTTGGTATGTTGGTATGTTCGTATGTAGGTATGTTCGTATGTTGGTATGTTCGTATGTTGGTATGTTCGTATGTTGGTATGTTCGTATGTTGGTATGTTCGTATGTTGGTATGTTCGTATGTTGGTATGTTCGTATGTTGGTATGGTGGTATGTTGGTATGTTGGTATGTTGGTATGTTGGAATGTTCGTATTTTGGTATGGTCGTATGTTGGTATGTTCGTATGTTGGTATATTCGTATGTTGGTATGTTCGTATGTTGGTATGTTGGTATGTTGGTATGTTGGTATGTTGGTATGTTGGTATGTTGGTATGTTGGTATGTTGGTATGTTGGTATGTTGGTATGTTGGTATGTTCGTATGTAGGTATGTTCGTATGTTGGTATGTTCGTATGTTGGTATGTTCGTATGTTGGTATGTTCGTATGTTGGTATGTTCGTATGTTCGTATGTTGGTATGTTCGTATGTTGGTATGTTCGTATGTTGGTATGTTCGTATGTTGGTATGTTCGTATGTTGGTATGGTGGTATGTTGGTATGCTCGTATTTTGGTATGTTCGTATGTTGGTATGTTCGTATGTTGGTATGTTCGTATGTTGGTATGTTCGTATGTTGGTATGTTCGTATGTTGGTATGTTCGTATGTTGGTATGTTCGTATGTTGGTATGTTCGTATGTTGGTATGTTCGTATGTTGGTATGTTCGTATGTTGGTATGTTCGTATGTTGGTATGTTCGTATGTTGGTATGTTCGTATGTTGGTATGTTCGTATGTTGGTATGTTCGTATGTTGGTATGTTCGTATGTTGGTATGTTCGTATGTTGGTATGTTCGTATGTTGGTATGTTCGTATGTTGGTATGTTCGTATGTTGGTATGTTCGTATGTTGGTATGTTCGTATGTTGGTATGTTCGTATGTTGGTATGTTCGTATGTTGGTATGGTGGTATGTTGGTATGTTGGTATGTTCGTATTTTGGTATGTTCGTATGTTGGTATGTTCGTATGTTGGTATGTTCGTATGTTGGTATGTTCGTATGTTGGTATGTTCGTATGTTGGTATGTTCGTATGTTGGTATGTTCGTATGTTGGTATGTTCGTATGTTGGTATGTTCGCATGTTGGTATGTTGGTATGTTAGTATGTTGGTTTGTTCGTATTTTGGTATGTTCGTATGTTGGTATGTTCGTATGTTGGTATGTTCGTATTTTGGTATGTTCGTATGTTGGTATGTTCGTATGTTGGTATGTTGGTATGTTGGTATGGTGGTATGTTGGTATGTTGGTATGTTGGTATGTTGGTATGTTCGTATGTAGGTATGTTCGTATGTTGGTATGTTCGTATTTTGGTATGTTCGTATGTTGGTATGTTCGTATGTTGGTATGTTCGTATGTTGGTATGATCGTATGTTGGTATGTTCGTATGTTGGTATTTTGGTATGTTGGTATGTTGGTATGTTGGTATGTTCGTATTTTGGTATGTTCGTATGTTGGTATGTTCGTATGTTGGTATGTTCGTATGTTGGTATGTTCGTATGTTGGTATGTTCGTATGTTGGTATGTTCGTATGTTGGTATGTTCGTATGTTGGTATGTTCGTATGTTGGTATGTTCGTATGTTGGTATGTTCGTATGTTGGTATGCTCGTATGTTGGTATGTTCGTATGTTGGTATGTTCGTATGTTGGTATGTTCGTATGTTGATATGTTCGTATGTTGGTATGTTCGTATGTTGGTATGTTCGTATGTTGGTATGTTCGTATGTTGGTATGGTGGTATGTTGGTATGCTCGTATTTTGGTATGTTCGTATGTTGGTATGTTCGTATGTTGGTATGTTCGTATGTTGGTATGTTCGTATGTTGGTATGTTCGTATGTTGGTATGTTCGTATGTTGGTATGTTCGTATGTTGGTATGTTCGTATGTTAGTATGTTCGTATGTTGGTATGTTCGTATGTTGGTATGTTCGTATGTTGGTATGTTCGTATGTTGGTATGTTCGTATGTTGGTATGTTCGTATGTTGGTATGGTGGTATGTTGGTATGTTGGTATGTTGGTATGTTGGAATGTTCGTATTTTGGTATGGTCGTATGTTGGTATGTTCGTATGTTGGTATATTCGTATGTTGGTATGTTCGTATGTTGGTATGTTGGTATGTTGGTATGTTGGTATGTTGGTATGTTGGTATGTTGGTATGTTGGTATGTTGGTATGTTGGTATGTTGGTATGTTGGTATGTTCGTATGTAGGTATGTTCGTATGTTGGTATGTTCGTATGTTGGTATGTTCGTATGTTGGTATGTTCGTATGTTGGTATGTTCGTATGTTCGTATGTTGGTATGTTCGTATGTTGGTATGTTCGTATGTTGGTATGTTCGTATGTTGGTATGTTCGTATGTTGGTATGGTGGTATGTTGGTATGCTCGTATTTTGGTATGTTCGTATGTTGGTATGTTCGTATGTTGGTATGTTCGTATTTTGGTATGTTCGTATGTTGGTATGTTCGTATGTTGGTATGTTCGTATGTTGGTATGATCGTATGTTGGTATGTTCGTATGTTGGTATTTTGGTATGTTGGTATGTTGGTATGTTGGTATGTTCGTATTTTGGTATGTTCGTATGTTGGTATGTTCGTATGTTGGTATGTTCGTATGTTGGTATGTTCGTATGTTGGTATGTTCGTATGTTGGTATGTTCGTATGTTGGTATGTTCGTATGTTGGTATGTTCGTATGTTGGTATGTTCGTATGTTGGTATGTTCGTATGTTGGTATGCTCGTATGTTGGTATGTTCGTATGTTGGTATGTTCGTATGTTGGTATGTTCGTATGTTGGTATGTTCGTATGTTGGTATGTTCGTATGTTGGTATGTTCGTATGTTGGTATGTTCGTATGTTGGTATGGTGGTATGTTGGTATGCTCGTATTTTGGTATGTTCGTATGTTGGTATGTTCGTATGTTGGTATGTTCGTATGTTGGTATGTTCGTATGTTGGTATGTTCGTATGTTGGTATGTTCGTATGTTGGTATGTTCGTATGTTGGTATGTTCGTATGTTGGTATGTTCGTATGTTGGTATGTTCGTATGTTGGTATGTTCGTATGTTGGTATGTTCGTATGTTGGTATGTTCGTATGTTGGTATGTTCGTATGTTGGTATGGTGGTATGTTGGTATGTTGGTATGTTGGTATGTTGGAATGTTCGTATTTTGGTATGGTCGTATGTTGGTATGTTCGTATGTTGGTATATTCGTATGTTGGTATGTTCGTATGTTGGTATGTTGGTATGTTGGTATGTTGGTATGTTGGTATGTTGGTATGTTGGTATGTTGGTATGTTGGTATGTTGGTATGTTGGTATGTTGGTATGTTCGTATGTAGGTATGTTCGTATGTTGGTATGTTCGTATGTTGGTATGTTCGTATGTTGGTATGTTCGTATGTTGGTATGTTCGTATGTTCGTATGTTGGTATGTTCGTATGTTGGTATGTTCGTATGTTGGTATGTTCGTATGTTGGTATGTTCGTATGTTGGTATGGTGGTATGTTGGTATGCTCGTATTTTGGTATGTTCGTATGTTGGTATGTTCGTATGTTGGTATGTTCGTATGTTGGTATGTTCGTATGTTGGTATGTTCGTATGTTGGTATGTTCGTATGTTGTTATGTTCGTATGTTGGTATGTTCGTATGTTGGTATGTTCGTATGTTGGTATGTTCGTATGTTGGTATGTTCGTATGTTGGTATGTTCGTATGTTGGTATGTTCGTATGTTGGTATGTTCGTATGTTGGTATGTTCGTATGTTGGTATGTTCGTATGTTGGTATGTTCGTATGTTGGTATGTTCGTATGTTGGTATGTTCGTATGTTGGTATGTTCGTATGTTGGTATGTTCGTATGTTGGTATGTTCGTATGTTGGTATGTTCGTATGTTGGTATGTTCGTATGTTGGTATGGTGGTATGTTGGTATGTTGGTATGTTCGTATTTTGGTATGTTCGTATGTTGGTATGTTCGTATGTTGGTATGTTCGTATGTTGGTATGTTCGTATGTTGGTATGTTCGTATGTTGGTATGTTCGTATGTTGGTATGTTCGTATGTTGGTATGTTCGTATGTTGGTATGTTCGCATGTTGGTATGTTGGTATGTTAGTATGTTGGTTTGTTCGTATTTTGGTATGTTCGTATGTTGGTATGTTCGTATGTTGGTATGTTCGTATTTTGGTATGTTCGTATGTTGGTATGTTCGTATGTTGGTATGTTGGTATGTTGGTATGGTGGTATGTTGGTATGTTGGTATGTTGGTATGTTGGTATGTTCGTATGTTGGTATGTTCGTATTTTGGTATGTTCGTATGTTGGTATGTTCGTATGTTGGTATGTTCGTATGTTGGTATGATCGTATGTTGGTATGTTCGTATGTTGGTATTTTGGTATGTTGGTATGTTGGTATGTTGGTATGTTCGTATTTTGGTATGTTCGTATGTTGGTATGTTCGTATGTTGGTATGTTCGTATGTTGGTATGTTCGTATGTTGGTATGTTCGTATGTTGGTATGTTCGTATGTTGGTATGTTCGTATGTTGGTATGTTCGTATGTTGGTATGTTCGTATGTTGGTATGTTCGTATGTTGGTATGCTCGTATGTTGGTATGTTCGTATGTTGGTATGTTCGTATGTTGGTATGTTCGTATGTTGGTATGTTCGTATGTTGGTATGTTCGTATGTTGGTATGTTCGTATGTTGGTATGTTCGTATGTTGGTATGGTGGTATGTTGGTATGCTCGTATTTTGGTATGTTCGTATGTTGGTATGTTCGTATGTTGGTATGTTCGTATGTTGGTATGTTCGTATGTTGGTATGTTCGTATGTTGGTATGTTCGTATGTTGGTATGTTCGTATGTTGGTATGTTCGTATGTTGGTATGTTCGTATGTTGGTATGTTCGTATGTTGGTATGTTCGTATGTTGGTATGTTCGTATGTTGGTATGTTCGTATGTTGGTATGTTCGTATGTTGGTATGGTGGTATGTTGGTATGTTGGTATGTTGGTATGTTGGAATGTTCGTATTTTGGTATGGTCGTATGTTGGTATGTTCGTATGTTGGTATATTCGTATGTTGGTATGTTCGTATGTTGGTATGTTGGTATGTTGGTATGTTGGTATGTTGGTATGTTGGTATGTTGGTATGTTGGTATGTTGGTATGTTGGTATGTTGGTATGTTGGTATGTTCGTATGTAGGTATGTTCGTATGTTGGTATGTTCGTATGTTGGTATGTTCGTATGTTGGTATGTTCGTATGTTGGTATGTTCGTATGTTCGTATGTTGGTATGTTCGTATGTTGGTATGTTCGTATGTTGGTATGTTCGTATGTTGGTATGTTCGTATGTTGGTATGGTGGTATGTTGGTATGCTCGTATTTTGGTATGTTCGTATGTTGGTATGTTCGTATGTTGGTATGTTCGTATGTTGGTATGTTCGTATGTTGGTATGTTCGTATGTTGGTATGTTCGTATGTTGTTATGTTCGTATGTTGGTATGTTCGTATGTTGGTATGTTCGTATGTTGGTATGTTCGTATGTTGGTATGTTCGTATGTTGGTATGTTCGTATGTTGGTATGTTCGTATGTTGGTATGTTCGTATGTTGGTATGTTCGTATGTTGGTATGTTCGTATGTTGGTATGTTCGTATGTTGGTATGTTCGTATGTTGGTATGTTCGTATGTTGGTATGTTCGTATGTTGGTATGTTCGTATGTTGGTATGTTCGTATGTTGGTATGTTCGTATGTTGGTATGTTCGTATGTTGGTATGGTGGTATGTTGGTATGTTGGTATGTTCGTATTTTGGTATGTTCGTATGTTGGTATGTTCGTATGTTGGTATGTTCGTATGTTGGTATGTTCGTATGTTGGTATGTTCGTATGTTGGTATGTTCGTATGTTGGTATGTTCGTATGTTGGTATGTTCGTATGTTGGTATGTTCGCATGTTGGTATGTTGGTATGTTAGTATGTTGGTTTGTTCGTATTTTGGTATGTTCGTATGTTGGTATGTTCGTATGTTGGTATGTTCGTATTTTGGTATGTTCGTATGTTGGTATGTTCGTATGTTGGTATGTTGGTATGTTGGTATGGTGGTATGTTGGTATGTTGGTATGTTGGTATGTTGGTATGTTCGTATGTAGGTATGTTCGTATGTTGGTATGTTCGTATTTTGGTATGTTCGTATGTTGGTATGTTCGTATGTTGGTATGTTCGTATGTTGGTATGATCGTATGTTGGTATGTTCGTATGTTGGTATTTTGGTATGTTGGTATGTTGGTATGTTGGTATGTTCGTATTTTGGTATGTTCGTATGTTGGTATGTTCGTATGTTGGTATGTTCGTATGTTGGTATGTTCGTATGTTGGTATGTTCGTATGTTGGTATGTTCGTATGTTGGTATGTTCGTATGTTGGTATGTTCGTATGTTGGTATGTTCGTATGTTGGTATGTTCGTATGTTGGTATGCTCGTATGTTGGTATGTTCGTATGTTGGTATGTTCGTATGTTGGTATGTTCGTATGTTGGTATGTTCGTATGTTGGTATGTTCGTATGTTGGTATGTTCGTATGTTGGTATGTTCGTATGTTGGTATGGTGGTATGTTGGTATGCTCGTATTTTGGTATGTTCGTATGTTGGTATGTTCGTATGTTGGTATGTTCGTATGTTGGTATGTTCGTATGTTGGTATGTTCGTATGTTGGTATGTTCGTATGTTGGTATGTTCGTATGTTGGTATGTTCGTATGTTGGTATGTTCGTATGTTGGTATGTTCGTATGTTGGTATGTTCGTATGTTTGTATGTTCGTATGTTGGTATGTTCGTATGTTGGTATGTACGTATGTTGGTATGTTCGTATGTTGGTATGTTCGTATGTTGGTATGTTCGTATGTTGGTATGTTCGTATGTTGGTATGTTCGTATGTTGGTATGTTGGTAATGGTGGTATGGTGGTATGTGGTATGTTGGTATGTTGGTATGTTGGTATGTTGGTATGTTGGTATGTTGGTATGTTGGTATGTTGGTATGTTGGTATGTTGGTATGTTGGTATGTTGGTATGTAGGTATGTTGGTATGTTGGTATGTTGGTATGTTGGTATGTTGGTATGTTGGTATGTTCGTATGTAGGTATGTTCGTATGTTGGTATGTTCGTATGTTGGTATGTTCGCATGTTGGTATGTTCGTATGTTGGTATGTTCGTATGTTGGTATGTTCGTATGTTGGTATGTTCGTATGTTGGTATGTTCGTATGTTGGTATGTTCGTATGTTGGTATGTTGGTATGTTGGTATGTTCGTATGTAGGTATGTTCGTATGTTGGTATGTTCGTATGTTGGTATGTTCGTATGTTGGTATGTTCGTATGTTGGTATGTTCGTATGTTGGTATGGTCGTATGTTGGTATGTTCGTATGTTGGTATAGTGGTATGTTGGAATGTTGGTATGTTGGTATGTTGGTATGTTGGTATGTTGGTATGTTGGTATGTTCGTATGTAGGTATGTTCGTATGTTGGTATGTTCGTATGTTGGTATGTTCGTATGTTGGTATGTTCGTATGTTGGTATGTTCGTATGTTGGTATGTTCGTATGTTGGTATGTTCGTATGTTGGTATGGTGGTATGTTGGTATGTTGGTATGTTGGTATGTTGGAATGTTCGTATTTTGGTATGGTCGTATGTTGGTATGTTCGTATGTTGGTATATTCGTATGTTGGTATGTTCGTATGTTGGTATGTTGGTATGTTGGTATGTTGGTATGTTGGTATGTTGGTATGTTGGTATGTTGGTATGTTGGTATGTTGGTATGTTGGTATGTTCGTATGTAGGTATGTTCGTATGTTGGTATGTTCGTATGTTGGTATGTTCGTATGTTGGTATGTTCGTATGTTGGTATGTTCGTATGTTCGTATGTTGGTATGTTCGTATGTTGGTATGTTCGTATGTTGGTATGTTCGTATGTTGGTATGTTCGTATGTTGGTATGGTGGTATGTTGGTATGCTCGTATGTTGGTATGTTCGTATGTTGGTATGTTCGTATGTTGGTATGTTCGTATGTTGGTATGTTCGTATGTTGGTATGTTCGTATGTTGGTATGTTCGTATGTTGGTATGTTCGTATGTTGGTATGTTCGTATGTTGGTATGTTCGTATGTTGGTATGTACGTATGTTGGTATGTTCGTATGTTGGTATGTTCGTATGTTGGTATGTTCGTATGTTGGTATGTTCGTATGTTGGTATGTTCGTATGTTGGTATGTACGTATGTTGGTATGTTCGTATGTTGGTATGTTCGTATGTTGGTATGTTCGTATGTTGGTATGTTCGTATGTTGGTATGTTCGTATGTTGGTATGTTGGTATGTTGGTATGGTGGTATGGTGGTATGTTGGTATGTTGGTATGTTGGTATGTTGGTATGTTGGTATGTTGGTATGTTGGTATGTTGGTATGTTGGTATGTTGGTATGTTGGTATGTTGGTATGTAGGTATGTTGGTATGTTGGTATGTTGGTATGTTGGTATGTTGGTATGTTGGTATGTTCGTATGTAGGTATGTTCGTATGTTGGTATGTTCGTATGTTGGTATGTTCGCATGTTGGTATGTTCGTATGTTGGTATGTTCGTATGTTGGTATGTTCGTATGTTGGTATGTTCGTATGTTGGTATGTTCGTATGTTGGTATGTTCGTATGTTGGTATGTTGGTATGTTGGTATGTTCGTATGTAGGTATGTTCGTATGTTGGTATGTTCGTATGTTGGTATGTTCGTATGTTGGTATGTTCGTATGTTGGTATGTTCGTATGTTGGTATGGTCGTATGTTGGTATGTTCGTATGTTGGTATAGTGGTATGTTGGAATGTTGGTATGTTGGTATGTTGGTATGTTGGTATGTTGGTATGTTGGTATGTTCGTATGTAGGTATGTTCGTATGTTGGTATGTTCGTATGTTGGTATGTTCGTATGTTGGTATGTTCGTATGTTGGTATGTTCGTATGTTGGTATGTTCGTATGTTGGTATGTTCGTATGTTGGTATGGTGGTATGTTGGTATGTTGGTATGTTGGTATGTTGGAATGTTCGTATTTTGGTATGGTCGTATGTTGGTATGTTCGTATGTTGGTATATTCGTATGTTGGTATGTTCGTATGTTGGTATGTTGGTATGTTGGTATGTTGGTATGTTGGTATGTTGGTATGTTGGTATGTTGGTATGTTGGTATGTTGGTATGTTGGTATGTTGGTATGTTCGTATGTAGGTATGTTCGTATGTTGGTATGTTCGTATGTTGGTATGTTCGTATGTTGGTATGTTCGTATGTTGGTATGTTCGTATGTTCGTATGTTGGTATGTTCGTATGTTGGTATGTTCGTATGTTGGTATGTTCGTATGTTGGTATGTTCGTATGTTGGTATGGTGGTATGTTGGTATGCTCGTATTTTGGTATGTTCGTATGTTGGTATGTTCGTATGTTGGTATGTTCGTATGTTGGTATGTTCGTATGTTGGTATGTTCGTATGTTGGTATGTTCGTATGTTGGTATGTTCGTATGTTGGTATGTTCGTATGTTGGTATGTTCGTATGTTGGTATGTTCGTATGTTGGTATGTTCGTATGTTGGTATGTTCGTATGTTGGTATGTTCGTATGTTGGTATGTTCGTATGTTGGTATGTTCGTATGTTGGTATGTTCGTATGTTGGTATGTTCGTATGTTGGTATGTTCGTATGTTGGTATGTTCGTATGTTGGTATGTTCGTATGTTGGTATGTTCGTATGTTGGTATGTTCGTATGTTGGTATGTTCGTATGTTGGTATGTTCGTATGTTGGTATGTTGGTATGTTGGTATGTTGGTATGTAGGTATGTTGGTATGTTGGTATGTTGGTATGTTGGTATGTTGGTATGTTGGTATGTTCGTATGTAGGTATGTTCGTATGTTGGTATGTTCGTATGTTGGTATGTTCGCATGTTGGTATGTTCGTATGTTGGTATGTTCGTATGTTGGTATGTTCGTATGTTGGTATGTTCGTATGTTGGTATGTTCGTATGTTGGTATGTTCGTATGTTGGTATGTTGGTATGTTGGTATGTTCGTATGTAGGTATGTTCGTATGTTGGTATGTTCGTATGTTGGTATGTTCGTATGTTGGTATGTTCGTATGTTGGTATGTTCGTATGTTGGTATGTTCGTATGTTGGTATGTTCGTATGTTGGTATGTTCGTATGTTGGTATGTTCGTATGTTGGTATGGTGGTATGTTGGTATGTTGGTATGTTCGTATTTTGGTATGTTCGTATGTTGGTATGTTCGTATGTTGGTATGTTCGTATGTTGGTATGTTCGTATGTTGGTATGTTCGTATGTTGGTATGTTCGTATGTTGGTATGTTCGTATGTTGGTATGTTCGTATGTTGGTATGTTCGCATGTTGGTATGTTGGTATGTTAGTATGTTGGTTTGTTCGTATTTTGGTATGTTCGTATGTTGGTATGTTCGTATGTTGGTATGTTCGTATTTTGGTATGTTCGTATGTTGGTATGTTCGTATGTTGGTATGTTGGTATGTTGGTATGGTGGTATGTTGGTATGTTGGTATGTTGGTATGTTGGTATGTTCGTATGTAGGTATGTTCGTATGTTGGTATGTTCGTATTTTGGTATGTTCGTATGTTGGTATGTTCGTATGTTGGTATGTTCGTATGTTGGTATGATCGTATGTTGGTATGTTCGTATGTTGGTATTTTGGTATGTTGGTATGTTGGTATGTTGGTATGTTCGTATTTTGGTATGTTCGTATGTTGGTATGTTCGTATGTTGGTATGTTCGTATGTTGGTATGTTCGTATGTTGGTATGTTCGTATGTTGGTATGTTCGTATGTTGGTATGTTCGTATGTTGGTATGTTCGTATGTTGGTATGTTCGTATGTTGGTATGTTCGTATGTTGGTATGTTCGTATGTTGGTATGTTCGTATGTTGGTATGTTCGTATGTTGGTATGTTCGTATGTTGGTATGTTCGTATGTTGGTATGTTCGTATGTTGGTATGTTCGTATGTTGGTATGTTGGTATGTTGGTATGGTGGTATGGTGGTATGTTGGTATGTTGGTATGTTGGTATGTTGGTATGTTGGTATGTTGGTATGTTGGTATGTTGGTATGTTGGTATGTTGGTATGTTGGTATGTTGGTATGTTGGTATGTTGGTATGTTCGTATGTAGGTATGTTCGTATGTTGGTATGTTCGTATGTTGGTATGTTCGCATGTTGGTATGTTCGTATGTTGGTATGTTCGTATGTTGGTATGTTCGTATGTTGGTATGTTCGTATGTTGGTATGTTCGTATGTTGGTATGTTCGTATGTTGGTATGTTGGTATGTTGGTATGTTCGTATGTAGGTATGTTCGTATGTTGGTATGTTCGTATGTTGGTATGTTCGTATGTTGGTATGTTCGTATGTTGGTATGTTCGTATGTTGGTATGGTCGTATGTTGGTATGTTCGTATGTTGGTATAGTGGTATGTTGGAATGTTGGTATGTTGGTATGTTGGTATGTTGGTATGTTGGTATGTTGGTATGTTCGTATGTAGGTATGTTCGTATGTTGGTATGTTCGTATGTTGGTATGTTCGTATGTTGGTATGTTCGTATGTTGGTATGTTCGTATGTTGGTATGTTCGTATGTTGGTATGTTCGTATGTTGGTATGGTGGTATGTTGGTATGTTGGTATGTTGGTATGTTGGAATGTTCGTATTTTGGTATGGTCGTATGTTGGTATGTTCGTATGTTGGTATATTCGTATGTTGGTATGTTCGTATGTTGGTATGTTGGTATGTTGGTATGTTGGTATGTTGGTATGTTGGTATGTTGGTATGTTGGTATGTTGGTATGTTGGTATGTTGGTATGTTCGTATGTAGGTATGTTCGTATGTTGGTATGTTCGTATGTTGGTATGTTCGTATGTTGGTATGTTCGTATGTTGGTATGTTCGTATGTTCGTATGTTGGTATGTTCGTATGTTGGTATGTTCGTATGTTGGTATGTTCGTATGTTGGTATGTTCGTATGTTGGTATGGTGGTATGTTGGTATGCTCGTATGTTGGTATGTTCGTATGTTGGTATGTTCGTATGTTGGTATGTTCGTATGTTGGTATGTTCGTATGTTGGTATGTTCGTATGTTGGTATGTTCGTATGTTGGTATGTTCGTATGTTGGTATGTTCGTATGTTGGTATGTTCGTATGTTGGTATGTTCGTATGTTGGTATGTACGTATGTTGGTATGTTCGTATGTTGGTATGTTCGTATGTTGGTATGTTCGTATGTTGGTATGCTCGTATGTTGGTATGTTCGTATGTTGGTATGTTCGTATGTTGGTATGTTCGTATGTTGGTATGTTCGTATGTTGGTATGTTCGTATGTTGGTATGTTCGTATGTTGGTATGTTCGTATGTTGGTATGGTGGTATGTTGGTATGCTCGTATTTTGGTATGTTCGTATGTTGGTATGTTCGTATGTTGGTATGTTCGTATGTTGGTATGTTCGTATGTTGGTATGTTCGTATGTTGGTATGTTCGTATGTTGGTATGTTCGTATGTTGGTATGTTCGTATGTTGGTATGTTCGTATGTTGGTATGTTCGTATGTTGGTATGTTCGTATGTTGGTATGTTCGTATGTTGGTATGTTCGTATGTTGGTATGTACGTATGTTGGTATGTTCGTATGTTGGTATGTTCGTATGTTGGTATGTTCGTATGTTGGTATGTTCGTATGTTGGTATGTTCGTATGTTGGTATGTTGGTATGTTGGTATGGTGGTATGGTGGTATGTTGGTATGTTGGTATGTTGGTATGTTGGTATGTTGGTATGTTGGTATGTTGGTATGTTGGTATGTTGGTATGTTGGTATGTTGGTATGTTGGTATGTAGGTATGTTGGTATGTTGGTATGTTGGTATGTTGGTATGTTGGTATGTTGGTATGTTCGTATGTAGGTATGTTCGTATGTTGGTATGTTCGTATGTTGGTATGTTCGCATGTTGGTATGTTCGTATGTTGGTATGTTCGTATGTTGGTATGTTCGTATGTTGGTATGTTCGTATGTTGGTATGTTCGCATGTTGGTATGTAGGTATGTTCGTATGTTGGTATGTTCGTATGTTGGTATGTTCGTATGTTGGTATGTTCGTATGTTGGTATGTTCGTATGTTGGTATGGTCGTATGTTGGTATGTTCGTATGTTGGTATAGTGGTATGTTGGAATGTTGGTATGTTGGTATGTTGGTATGTTGGTATGTTGGTATGTTGGTATGTTCGTATGTAGGTATGTTCGTATGTTGGTATGTTCGTATGTTGGTATGTTCGTATGTTGGTATGTTCGTATGTTGGTATGTTCGTATGTTGGTATGTTCGTATGTTGGTATGTTCGTATGTTGGTATGGTGGTATGTTGGTATGTTGGTATGTTGGTATGTTGGAATGTTCGTATTTTGGTATGGTCGTATGTTGGTATGTTCGTATGTTGGTATATTCGTATGTTGGTATGTTCGTATGTTGGTATGTTGGTATGTTGGTATGTTGGTATGTTGGTATGTTGGTATGTTGGTATGTTGGTATGTTGGTATGTTGGTATGTTGGTATGTTGGTATGTTCGTATGTAGGTATGTTCGTATGTTGGTATGTTCGTATGTTGGTATGTTCGTATGTTGGTATGTTCGTATGTTGGTATGTTCGTATGTTCGTATGTTGGTATGTTCGTATGTTGGTATGTTCGTATGTTGGTATGTTCGTATGTTGGTATGTTCGTATGTTGGTATGGTGGTATGTTGGTATGCTCGTATTTTGGTATGTTCGTATGTTGGTATGTTCGTATGTTGGTATGTTCGTATGTTGGTATGTTCGTATGTTGGTATGTTCGTATGTTGGTATGTTCGTATGTTGGTATGTTCGTATGTTGGTATGTTCGTATGTTGGTATGTTCGTATGTTGGTATGTTCGTATGTTGGTATGTTCGTATGTTGGTATGTTCGTATGTTGGTATGTTCGTATGTTGGTATGTTCGTATGTTGGTATGTTCGTATGTTGGTATGTTCGTATGTTGGTATGTTCGTATGTTGGTATGTTCGTATGTTGGTATGTTCGTATGTTGGTATGTTCGTATGTTGGTATGTTCGTATGTTGGTATGTTCGTATGTTGGTATGTTCGTATGTTGGTATGTTCGTATGTTGGTATGGTGGTATGTTGGTATGTTGGTATGTTCGTATTTTGGTATGTTCGTATGTTGGTATGTTCGTATGTTGGTATGTTCGTATGTTGGTATGTTCGTATGTTGGTATGTTCGTATGTTGGTATGTTCGTATGTTGGTATGTTCGTATGTTGGTATGTTCGTATGTTGGTATGTTCGCATGTTGGTATGTTGGTATGTTAGTATGTTGGTTTGTTCGTATTTTGGTATGTTCGTATGTTGGTATGTTCGTATGTTGGTATGTTCGTATTTTGGTATGTTCGTATGTTGGTATGTTCGTATGTTGGTATGTTGGTATGTTGGTATGGTGGTATGTTGGTATGTTGGTATGTTGGTATGTTGGTATGTTCGTATGTAGGTATGTTCGTATGTTGGTATGTTCGTATTTTGGTATGTTCGTATGTTGGTATGTTCGTATGTTGGTATGTTCGTATGTTGGTATGATCGTATGTTGGTATGTTCGTATGTTGGTATTTTGGTATGTTGGTATGTTGGTATGTTGGTATGTTCGTATTTTGGTATGTTCGTATGTTGGTATGTTCGTATGTTGGTATGTTCGTATGTTGGTATGTTCGTATGTTGGTATGTTCGTATGTTGGTATGTTCGTATGTTGGTATGTTCGTATGTTGGTATGTTCGTATGTTGGTATGTTCGTATGTTGGTATGTTCGTATGTTGGTATGCTCGTATGTTGGTATGTTCGTATGTTGGTATGTTCGTATGTTGGTATGTTCGTATGTTGATATGTTCGTATGTTGGTATGTTCGTATGTTGGTATGTTCGTATGTTGGTATGTTCGTATGTTGGTATGGTGGTATGTTGGTATGCTCGTATTTTGGTATGTTCGTATGTTGGTATGTTCGTATGTTGGTATGTTCGTATGTTGGTATGTTCGTATGTTGGTATGTTCGTATGTTGGTATGTTCGTATGTTGGTATGTTCGTATGTTGGTATGTTCGTATGTTAGTATGTTCGTATGTTGGTATGTTCGTATGTTGGTATGTTCGTATGTTGGTATGTTCGTATGTTGGTATGTTCGTATGTTGGTATGTTCGTATGTTGGTATGGTGGTATGTTGGTATGTTGGTATGTTGGTATGTTGGAATGTTCGTATTTTGGTATGGTCGTATGTTGGTATGTTCGTATGTTGGTATATTCGTATGTTGGTATGTTCGTATGTTGGTATGTTGGTATGTTGGTATGTTGGTATGTTGGTATGTTGGTATGTTGGTATGTTGGTATGTTGGTATGTTGGTATGTTGGTATGTTGGTATGTTCGTATGTAGGTATGTTCGTATGTTGGTATGTTCGTATGTTGGTATGTTCGTATGTTGGTATGTTCGTATGTTGGTATGTTCGTATGTTCGTATGTTGGTATGTTCGTATGTTGGTATGTTCGTATGTTGGTATGTTCGTATGTTGGTATGTTCGTATGTTGGTATGGTGGTATGTTGGTATGCTCGTATTTTGGTATGTTCGTATGTTGGTATGTTCGTATGTTGGTATGTTCGTATTTTGGTATGTTCGTATGTTGGTATGTTCGTATGTTGGTATGTTCGTATGTTGGTATGATCGTATGTTGGTATGTTCGTATGTTGGTATTTTGGTATGTTGGTATGTTGGTATGTTGGTATGTTCGTATTTTGGTATGTTCGTATGTTGGTATGTTCGTATGTTGGTATGTTCGTATGTTGGTATGTTCGTATGTTGGTATGTTCGTATGTTGGTATGTTCGTATGTTGGTATGTTCGTATGTTGGTATGTTCGTATGTTGGTATGTTCGTATGTTGGTATGTTCGTATGTTGGTATGCTCGTATGTTGGTATGTTCGTATGTTGGTATGTTCGTATGTTGGTATGTTCGTATGTTGGTATGTTCGTATGTTGGTATGTTCGTATGTTGGTATGTTCGTATGTTGGTATGTTCGTATGTTGGTATGGTGGTATGTTGGTATGCTCGTATTTTGGTATGTTCGTATGTTGGTATGTTCGTATGTTGGTATGTTCGTATGTTGGTATGTTCGTATGTTGGTATGTTCGTATGTTGGTATGTTCGTATGTTGGTATGTTCGTATGTTGGTATGTTCGTATGTTGGTATGTTCGTATGTTGGTATGTTCGTATGTTGGTATGTTCGTATGTTGGTATGTTCGTATGTTGGTATGTTCGTATGTTGGTATGTTCGTATGTTGGTATGGTGGTATGTTGGTATGTTGGTATGTTGGTATGTTGGAATGTTCGTATTTTGGTATGGTCGTATGTTGGTATGTTCGTATGTTGGTATATTCGTATGTTGGTATGTTCGTATGTTGGTATGTTGGTATGTTGGTATGTTGGTATGTTGGTATGTTGGTATGTTGGTATGTTGGTATGTTGGTATGTTGGTATGTTGGTATGTTGGTATGTTCGTATGTAGGTATGTTCGTATGTTGGTATGTTCGTATGTTGGTATGTTCGTATGTTGGTATGTTCGTATGTTGGTATGTTCGTATGTTCGTATGTTGGTATGTTCGTATGTTGGTATGTTCGTATGTTGGTATGTTCGTATGTTGGTATGTTCGTATGTTGGTATGGTGGTATGTTGGTATGCTCGTATTTTGGTATGTTCGTATGTTGGTATGTTCGTATGTTGGTATGTTCGTATGTTGGTATGTTCGTATGTTGGTATGTTCGTATGTTGGTATGTTCGTATGTTGTTATGTTCGTATGTTGGTATGTTCGTATGTTGGTATGTTCGTATGTTGGTATGTTCGTATGTTGGTATGTTCGTATGTTGGTATGTTCGTATGTTGGTATGTTCGTATGTTGGTATGTTCGTATGTTGGTATGTTCGTATGTTGGTATGTTCGTATGTTGGTATGTTCGTATGTTGGTATGTTCGTATGTTGGTATGTTCGTATGTTGGTATGTTCGTATGTTGGTATGTTCGTATGTTGGTATGTTCGTATGTTGGTATGTTCGTATGTTGGTATGTTCGTATGTTGGTATGGTGGTATGTTGGTATGTTGGTATGTTCGTATTTTGGTATGTTCGTATGTTGGTATGTTCGTATGTTGGTATGTTCGTATGTTGGTATGTTCGTATGTTGGTATGTTCGTATGTTGGTATGTTCGTATGTTGGTATGTTCGTATGTTGGTATGTTCGTATGTTGGTATGTTCGCATGTTGGTATGTTGGTATGTTAGTATGTTGGTTTGTTCGTATTTTGGTATGTTCGTATGTTGGTATGTTCGTATGTTGGTATGTTCGTATTTTGGTATGTTCGTATGTTGGTATGTTCGTATGTTGGTATGTTGGTATGTTGGTATGGTGGTATGTTGGTATGTTGGTATGTTGGTATGTTGGTATGTTCGTATGTAGGTATGTTCGTATGTTGGTATGTTCGTATTTTGGTATGTTCGTATGTTGGTATGTTCGTATGTTGGTATGTTCGTATGTTGGTATGATCGTATGTTGGTATGTTCGTATGTTGGTATTTTGGTATGTTGGTATGTTGGTATGTTGGTATGTTCGTATTTTGGTATGTTCGTATGTTGGTATGTTCGTATGTTGGTATGTTCGTATGTTGGTATGTTCGTATGTTGGTATGTTCGTATGTTGGTATGTTCGTATGTTGGTATGTTCGTATGTTGGTATGTTCGTATGTTGGTATGTTCGTATGTTGGTATGTTCGTATGTTGGTATGCTCGTATGTTGGTATGTTCGTATGTTGGTATGTTCGTATGTTGGTATGTTCGTATGTTGGTATGTTCGTATGTTGGTATGTTCGTATGTTGGTATGTTCGTATGTTGGTATGTTCGTATGTTGGTATGGTGGTATGTTGGTATGCTCGTATTTTGGTATGTTCGTATGTTGGTATGTTCGTATGTTGGTATGTTCGTATGTTGGTATGTTCGTATGTTGGTATGTTCGTATGTTGGTATGTTCGTATGTTGGTATGTTCGTATGTTGGTATGTTCGTATGTTGGTATGTTCGTATGTTGGTATGTTCGTATGTTGGTATGTTCGTATGTTTGTATGTTCGTATGTTGGTATGTTCGTATGTTGGTATGTACGTATGTTGGTATGTTCGTATGTTGGTATGTTCGTATGTTGGTATGTTCGTATGTTGGTATGTTCGTATGTTGGTATGTTCGTATGTTGGTATGTTGGTATGTTGGTATGGTGGTATGGTGGTATGTTGGTATGTTGGTATGTTGGTATGTTGGTATGTTGGTATGTTGGTATGTTGGTATGTTGGTATGTTGGTATGTTGGTATGTTGGTATGTTGGTATGTAGGTATGTTGGTATGTTGGTATGTTGGTATGTTGGTATGTTGGTATGTTGGTATGTTCGTATGTAGGTATGTTCGTATGTTGGTATGTTCGTATGTTGGTATGTTCGCATGTTGGTATGTTCGTATGTTGGTATGTTCGTATGTTGGTATGTTCGTATGTTGGTATGTTCGTATGTTGGTATGTTCGTATGTTGGTATGTTCGTATGTTGGTATGTTGGTATGTTGGTATGTTCGTATGTAGGTATGTTCGTATGTTGGTATGTTCGTATGTTGGTATGTTCGTATGTTGGTATGTTCGTATGTTGGTATGTTCGTATGTTGGTATGGTCGTATGTTGGTATGTTCGTATGTTGGTATAGTGGTATGTTGGAATGTTGGTATGTTGGTATGTTGGTATGTTGGTATGTTGGTATGTTGGTATGTTCGTATGTAGGTATGTTCGTATGTTGGTATGTTCGTATGTTGGTATGTTCGTATGTTGGTATGTTCGTATGTTGGTATGTTCGTATGTTGGTATGTTCGTATGTTGGTATGTTCGTATGTTGGTATGGTGGTATGTTGGTATGTTGGTATGTTGGTATGTTGGAATGTTCGTATTTTGGTATGGTCGTATGTTGGTATGTTCGTATGTTGGTATATTCGTATGTTGGTATGTTCGTATGTTGGTATGTTGGTATGTTGGTATGTTGGTATGTTGGTATGTTGGTATGTTGGTATGTTGGTATGTTGGTATGTTGGTATGTTGGTATGTTGGTATGTTCGTATGTAGGTATGTTCGTATGTTGGTATGTTCGTATGTTGGTATGTTCGTATGTTGGTATGTTCGTATGTTGGTATGTTCGTATGTTCGTATGTTGGTATGTTCGTATGTTGGTATGTTCGTATGTTGGTATGTTCGTATGTTGGTATGTTCGTATGTTGGTATGGTGGTATGTTGGTATGCTCGTATGTTGGTATGTTCGTATGTTGGTATGTTCGTATGTTGGTATGTTCGTATGTTGGTATGTTCGTATGTTGGTATGTTCGTATGTTGGTATGTTCGTATGTTGGTATGTTCGTATGTTGGTATGTTCGTATGTTGGTATGTTCGTATGTTGGTATGTACGTATGTTGGTATGTTCGTATGTTGGTATGTTCGTATGTTGGTATGTTCGTATGTTGGTATGTTCGTATGTTGGTATGTTCGTATGTTGGTATGTACGTATGTTGGTATGTTCGTATGTTGGTATGTTCGTATGTTGGTATGTTCGTATGTTGGTATGTTCGTATGTTGGTATGTTCGTATGTTGGTATGTTGGTATGTTGGTATGGTGGTATGGTGGTATGTTGGTATGTTGGTATGTTGGTATGTTGGTATGTTGGTATGTTGGTATGTTGGTATGTTGGTATGTTGGTATGTTGGTATGTTGGTATGTTGGTATGTAGGTATGTTGGTATGTTGGTATGTTGGTATGTTGGTATGTTGGTATGTTGGTATGTTCGTATGTAGGTATGTTCGTATGTTGGTATGTTCGTATGTTGGTATGTTCGCATGTTGGTATGTTCGTATGTTGGTATGTTCGTATGTTGGTATGTTCGTATGTTGGTATGTTCGTATGTTGGTATGTTCGTATGTTGGTATGTTCGTATGTTGGTATGTTGGTATGTTGGTATGTTCGTATGTAGGTATGTTCGTATGTTGGTATGTTCGTATGTTGGTATGTTCGTATGTTGGTATGTTCGTATGTTGGTATGTTCGTATGTTGGTATGGTCGTATGTTGGTATGTTCGTATGTTGGTATAGTGGTATGTTGGAATGTTGGTATGTTGGTATGTTGGTATGTTGGTATGTTGGTATGTTGGTATGTTCGTATGTAGGTATGTTCGTATGTTGGTATGTTCGTATGTTGGTATGTTCGTATGTTGGTATGTTCGTATGTTGGTATGTTCGTATGTTGGTATGTTCGTATGTTGGTATGTTCGTATGTTGGTATGGTGGTATGTTGGTATGTTGGTATGTTGGTATGTTGGAATGTTCGTATTTTGGTATGGTCGTATGTTGGTATGTTCGTATGTTGGTATATTCGTATGTTGGTATGTTCGTATGTTGGTATGTTGGTATGTTGGTATGTTGGTATGTTGGTATGTTGGTATGTTGGTATGTTGGTATGTTGGTATGTTGGTATGTTGGTATGTTGGTATGTTCGTATGTAGGTATGTTCGTATGTTGGTATGTTCGTATGTTGGTATGTTCGTATGTTGGTATGTTCGTATGTTGGTATGTTCGTATGTTCGTATGTTGGTATGTTCGTATGTTGGTATGTTCGTATGTTGGTATGTTCGTATGTTGGTATGTTCGTATGTTGGTATGGTGGTATGTTGGTATGCTCGTATTTTGGTATGTTCGTATGTTGGTATGTTCGTATGTTGGTATGTTCGTATGTTGGTATGTTCGTATGTTGGTATGTTCGTATGTTGGTATGTTCGTATGTTGGTATGTTCGTATGTTGGTATGTTCGTATGTTGGTATGTTCGTATGTTGGTATGTTCGTATGTTGGTATGTTCGTATGTTGGTATGTTCGTATGTTGGTATGTTCGTATGTTGGTATGTTCGTATGTTGGTATGTTCGTATGTTGGTATGTTCGTATGTTGGTATGTTCGTATGTTGGTATGTTCGTATGTTGGTATGTTCGTATGTTGGTATGTTCGTATGTTGGTATGTTCGTATGTTGGTATGTTCGTATGTTGGTATGTTCGTATGTTGGTATGTTCGTATGTTGGTATGTTGGTATGTTGGTATGTTGGTATGTAGGTATGTTGGTATGTTGGTATGTTGGTATGTTGGTATGTTGGTATGTTGGTATGTTCGTATGTAGGTATGTTCGTATGTTGGTATGTTCGTATGTTGGTATGTTCGCATGTTGGTATGTTCGTATGTTGGTATGTTCGTATGTTGGTATGTTCGTATGTTGGTATGTTCGTATGTTGGTATGTTCGTATGTTGGTATGTTCGTATGTTGGTATGTTGGTATGTTGGTATGTTCGTATGTAGGTATGTTCGTATGTTGGTATGTTCGTATGTTGGTATGTTCGTATGTTGGTATGTTCGTATGTTGGTATGTTCGTATGTTGGTATGTTCGTATGTTGGTATGTTCGTATGTTGGTATGTTCGTATGTTGGTATGTTCGTATGTTGGTATGGTGGTATGTTGGTATGTTGGTATGTTCGTATTTTGGTATGTTCGTATGTTGGTATGTTCGTATGTTGGTATGTTCGTATGTTGGTATGTTCGTATGTTGGTATGTTTGTATGTTGGTATGTTCGTATGTTGGTATGTTCGTATGTTGGTATGTTCGTATGTTGGTATGTTCGCATGTTGGTATGTTGGTATGTTAGTATGTTGGTTTGTTCGTATTTTGGTATGTTCGTATGTTGGTATGTTCGTATGTTGGTATGTTCGTATTTTGGTATGTTCGTATGTTGGTATGTTCGTATGTTGGTATGTTGGTATGTTGGTATGGTGGTATGTTGGTATGTTGGTATGTTGGTATGTTGGTATGTTCGTATGTAGGTATGTTCGTATGTTGGTATGTTCGTATTTTGGTATGTTCGTATGTTGGTATGTTCGTATGTTGGTATGTTCGTATGTTGGTATGATCGTTTGTTGGTATGTTCGTATGTTGGTATTTTGGTATGTTGGTATGTTGGTATGTTGGTATGTTCGTATTTTGGTATGTTCGTATGTTGGTATGTTCGTATGTTGGTATGTTCGTATGTTGGTATGTTCGTATGTTGGTATGTTCGTATGTTGGTATGTTCGTATGTTGGTATGTTCGTATGTTGGTATGTTCGTATGTTGGTATGTTCGTATGTTGGTATGTTCGTATGTTGGTATGCTCGTATGTTGGTATGTTCGTATGTTGGTATGTTCGTATGTTGGTATGTTCGTATGTTGGTATGTTCGTATGTTGGTATGTTCGTATGTTGGTATGTTCGTATGTTGGTATGTTCGTATGTTGGTATGGTGGTATGTTGGTATGCTCGTATTTTGGTATGTTCGTATGTTGGTATGTTCGTATGTTGGTATGTTCGTATGTTGGTATGTTCGTATGTTGGTATGTTCGTATGTTGGTATGTTCGTATGTTGGTATGTTCGTATGTTGGTATGTTCGTATGTTGGTATGTTCGTATGTTGGTATGTTCGTATGTTGGTATGTTCGTATGTTGGTATGTTCGTATGTTGGTATGTTCGTATGTTGGTATGTACGTATGTTGGTATGTTCGTATGTTGGTATGTTCGTATGTTGGTATGTTCGTATGTTGGTATGTTCGTATGTTGGTATGTTCGTATGTTGGTATGTTGGTATGTTGGTATGGTGGTATGGTGGTATGTTGGTATGTTGGTATGTTGGTATGTTGGTATGTTGGTATGTTGGTATGTTGGTATGTTGGTATGTTGGTATGTTGGTATGTTGGTATGTTGGTATGTAGGTATGTTGGTATGTTGGTATGTTGGTATGTTGGTATGTTGGTATGTTGGTATGTTCGTATGTAGGTATGTTCGTATGTTGGTATGTTCGTATGTTGGTATGTTCGCATGTTGGTATGTTCGTATGTTGGTATGTTCGTATGTTGGTATGTTCGTATGTTGGTATGTTCGTATGTTGGTATGTTCGTATGTTGGTATGTTCGTATGTTGGTATGTTGGTATGTTGGTATGTTCGTATGTAGGTATGTTCGTATGTTGGTATGTTCGTATGTTGGTATGTTCGTATGTTGGTATGTTCGTATGTTGGTATGTTCGTATGTTGGTATGTTCGTATGTTGGTATGTTCGTATGTTGGTATGTTCGTATGTTGGTATGTTCGTATGTTGGTATGTTCGTATGTTGGTATGTTCGTATGTTGGTATGTTCGTATGTTGGTATGTTCGTATGTTGGTATGTTCGTATGTTGGTATGTTCGTATGTTGGTATGTTCGTATGTTGGTATGTTCGTATGTTGGTATGTTCGTATGTTGGTATGTTGGTATGTTAGTATGTTGGTTTGTTCGTATTTTGGTATGTTCGTATGTTGGTATGTTCGTATTTTGGTATGTTCGTATGTTGGTATGTTCGTATGTTGGTATGTTCGTATGTTGGTATGTTCGTATGTTGGTATGTTCGTATGTTGGTATGTTCGTATGTTGGTATGTTCGTATGTTGGTATGTTCGTATGTTGGTATGTTCGTATGTTGGTATGTTGGTATGTTAGTATGTTGGTTTGTTCGTATTTTGGTATGTTCGTATGTTGGTATGTTCGTATGTTGGTATGTTCGTATTTTGGTATGTTCGTATGTTGGTATGTTCGTATGTTGGTATGTTGGTATGTTGGTATGGTGGTATGTTGGTATGTTGGTATGTTGGTATGTTGGTATGTTCGTATGTAGGTATGTTCGTATGTTGGTATGTTCGTATGTTGGTATGTTCGTATGTTGGTATGTTCGTATGTTGGTATGTTCGTATGTTGGTATGATCGTATGTTGGTATGTTCGTATGTTGGTATTTTGGTATGTTGGTATGTTGGTATGTTGGTATGTTCGTATTTTGGTATGTTCGTATGTTGGTATGTTCGTATGTTGGTATGTTCGTATGTTGGTATGTTCGTATGTTGGTATGTTCGTATGTTGGTATGTTCGTATGTTGGTATGGTCGTATATTGGTATGTTCGTATGTTGGTATGTTCGTATGTTGGTATGTTCGTATGTTGGTATGCTCGTATGTTGGTATGTTCGTATGTTGGTATGTTCGTATGTTGGTATGTTCGTATGTTGGTATGTTCGTATGTTGGTATGTTCGTATGTTGGTATGTTCGTATGTTGGTATGGTGGTATGTTGGTATGTTGGTATGTTGGTATGTTGGTATGTTGGTATGTTGGTATGTTGGTATGTTGGTATGTTGGTATGTTGGTATGTTCGTATGTAGGTATGTTCGTATGTTGGTATGTTCGTATGTTGGTATGTTCGTATGTTGGTATGTTCGTATGTTGGTATGTTCGTATGTTGGTATGTTCGTATGTTGGTATGGTGGTATGTTGGTATGTTGGTATGTTCGTATGTAGGTATGTTCGTATGTTGGTATGTTCGTATGTTGGTATGTTCGTATGTTGGTATGTTCGTATGTTGGTATGTTCGTATGTTGGTATGTTCGTATGTTGGTATGATCGTATGTTGGTATGTTCGTATGTTGGTATGGTGGTATGTTGGTATGTTGGTATGTTCGTATTTTGGTATGTTCGTATGTTGGTATGTTCGTATGTTGGTATGTTCGTATGTTGGTATGTTCGTATGTTGGTATGTTCGTATGTTGGTATGTTCGTATGTTGGTATGTTCGTATGTTGGTATGTTCGTATGTTGGTATGGTGGTATGTTGGTATGTTGGTATGTTGGTATGTTCGTATGTTGGTATGATCGTATGTTGGTATGTTCGTATGTTGGTATGTTCGTATGTTGGTATGGTGGTATGTTGGTATGTTGGTATGTTGGTATGTTCGTATTTTGGTATGTTCGTATGTTGGTATGTTCGTATGTTGGTATGTTCGTATGTTGGAATGTTCGTATGTTGGTATGTTCGTATGTTGGTATGTTCGTATGTTGGTATGTTCGTATGTTGGTATGTTCGTATGTTGTATAGTCGTATGTTGGTATGTTCGTATGTTGGTATGTTCGTATGTTGGTATGTTCGTATGTTGGTATGTTCGTATGTTGGTATGGTGGTATGTTGGTATGTTGGTATGTTGGTATGTTGGTATGTTGGTATGTTGGTATATTGGTATGTTGGTATGTTGGTATGTTGGTATGTTGGTATGTTCGAATGTAGGTATGTTCGTATGTTGGTATGTTCGTATGTTGGTATGTTCGTATGTTGGTATGTTCGTATGTTGGTATGTTCGTATGTTGGTATGTTCGTATGTTGGTATGTTCGTATGTTGGTATGTTCGTATGTTGGTATGGTGGTATGTTGGTATGTTGGTATGTTGGTATGTTCGTATTTTGGTATGTTCGTATGTTGGTATGTTCGTATGTTGGTATGTTCGTATGTTGGTATGTTGGTATGTTGGTATTTTGGTATGTTGGTATGTTGGTATGTTGGTATGTTGGTATGTTGGTATGTTGGTATGTTGGTATGTTGGTATGTTGGTATGTTGGTATGTTGGTATGTTGGTATGTTCGTATGTTGGTATGTTGGTATGTTGGTATGTTGGTATGTTGGTATGTTGGTATGTTGGTATGTTGGTATGTTGGTATGTTGGTATGTTCGTATGTAGGTATGTTCGTATGTTGGTATGTTCGTATGTTGGTATGTTCGTATGTTGGTATGTTCGTATGTTGGTATGTTCGTATGTTGGTATGTTCGTATGTTGGTATGTTCGTATGTTGGTATGTTCGTATGTTGGTATGTTCGTATGTTGGTATGTTCGTATGTTGGTATGGTGGTATGTTGGTATGTTGGTATGTTGGTATGTTCGTATTTTGGTATGTTCGTATGTTGGTATGTTCGTATGTTGGTATGTTCGTATGTTGGTATGTTCGTATGTTGGTATGTTCGTATGTTGGTATGTTCGTATGTTGGTATGTTCGTATGTTGGTATGTTCGTATGTTGGTATTTTGGTATGTTGGTATGTTGGTATGTTGGTATGTTCGTATTTTGGTATGTTCGTATGTTGGTATGTTCGTATGTTGGTATGTTCGTATGTTGGTATGTTCGTATGTTGGTATGTTCGTATGTTGGTATGTTCGTATGTTGGTATGTTCGTATGTTGGTATGTTCGTATGTTGGTATGTTCGTATGTTGGTATGTTCGTATGTTGGTATGCTCGTATGTTGGTATGTTCGTATGTTGGTATGTTCGTATGTTGGTATGTTCGTATGTTGGTATGTTCGTATGTTGGTATGTTCGTATGTTGGTATGTTCGTATGTTGGTATGGTGGTATGTTGGTATGTTGGTATGTTGGTATGTTGGTATGTTGGTATGTTGGTATGTTGGTATGTTGGTATGTTGGTATGTTGGTATGTTGGTATGTTCGTATGTAGGTATGTTCGTATGTTGGTATGTTCGTATGTTGGTATGTTCGTATGTTGGTATGTTCGTATGTTGGTATGTTCGTATGTTGGTATGTTCGTATGTTGGTATGGTGGTATGTTGGTATGTTGGTATGTTCGTATGTAGGTATGTTCGTATGTTGGTATGTTCGTATGTTGGTATGTTCGTATGTTGGTATGTTCGTATGTTGGTATGTTCGTATGTTGGTATGTTCGTATGTTGGTATGATCGTATGTTGGTATGTTCGTATGTTGGTATGGTGGTATGTTGGTATGTTGGTATGTTGGTATGTTCGTATTTTGGTATGTTCGTATGTTGGTATGTTCGTATGTTGGTATGTTCGTATGTTGGTATGTTCGTATGTTGGTATGTTCGTATGTTGGTATGTTCGTATGTTGGTATGTTCGTATGTTGGTATGGTGGTATGTTGGTATGTTGGTATGTTGGTATGTTGGTATGTTGGTATGTTGGTATGTTGGTATGTTGGTATGTTGGTATGTTCGTATGTTGGTATGTTCGTATGTTGGTATGTTCGTATGTTGGTATGTTCGTATGTTGGTATGGTGGTATGTTGGTATGTTGGTATGTTGGTATGTTCGTATTTTGGTATGTTCGTATGTTGGTATGTTCGTATGTTGGTATGTTCGTATGTTGGAATGTTCGTATGTTGGTATGTTCGTATGTTGGTATGTTCGTATGTTGGTATGTTCGTATGTTGGTATGTTCGTATGTTGTATATTCGTATGTTGGTATGTTCGTATGTTGGTATGTTCGTATGTTGGTATGTTCGTATGTTGGTATGTTCGTATGTTGGTATGGTGGTATGTTGGTATGTTGGTATGTTGGTATGTTGGTATGTTGGTATGTTGGTATATTGGTATGTTGGTATGTTGGTATGTTGGTATGTTGGTATGTTCGAATGTAGGTATGTTCGTATGTTGGTATGTTCGTATGTTGGTATGTTCGTATGTTGGTATGTTCGTATGTTGGTATGTTCGTATGTTGGTATGTTCGTATGTTGGTATGGTGGTATGTTGGTATGTTGGTATGTTCGTATTTTGGTATGTTCGTATGTTGGTATGTTCGTATGTTGGTATGTTCGTATGTTGGTATGTTGGTATGTTGGTATTTTGGTATGTTGGTATGTTGGTATGTTGGTATGTTGGTATGTTGGTATGTTGGTATGTTGGTATGTTGGTATGTTGGTATGTTGGTATGTTGGTATGTTGGTATGTTGGTATGTTGGTATGTTGGTATGTTGGTATGTTGGTATGTTGGTATGTTGGTATGTTGGTATGTTGGTATGTTGGTATGTTGGTATGTTGGTATGTTCGTATGTAGGTATGTTCGTATGTTGGTATGTTCGTATGTTGGTATGTTCGTATGTTGGTATGTTCGTATGTTGGTATGTTCGTATGTTGGTATGTTCGTATGTTGGTGTGTTCGTATGTTGGTATGGTGGTATGTTGGTATGTTGGTATGTTGGTATGTTCGTATGTTGGTATGTTCGTATGTTGGTATGTTCGTATGTTGGTATGTTGGTATGTTGGTATGGTGGTATGTTGGTATGTTGGTATGTTGGTATGTTGGTATGTTGGTATGTTGGTATGTTGGTATGTTGGTATGTTCGTATGTTGGTATGTTGGTATGTTGGTATGGTGGTATGTTGGTATGTTGGTATGTTGGTATGTTGGTATGTTCGTATGTAGGTATGTTCGTATGTTGGTATGTTCGTATGTTGGTATGTTCGTATGTTGGTATGATCGTATGTTGGTATGTTCGTATGTTGGTATGGTGGTATGTTGGTATGTTGGTATGTTGGTATGTTCGTATTTTGGTATGTTCGTATGTTGGTATGTTCGTATGTTGGTATGTTCGTATGTTGGTATGTTCGTATGTAGGTATGTTCGTATGTTGGTATGTTCGTATGTTGGTATGTTCGCATGTTGGTATGTTCGTATGTTGGTATGGTGGTATGTTGGTATGTTGGTATGTTCGTATGTAGGTATGTTCGTATGTTGGTATGTTCGTATGTTGGTATGTTCGTATGTTGGTATGTTCGTATGTTGGTATGTTCGTATGTTGGTATGTTCGTATGTTGGTATGATCGTATGTTGGTATGTTCGTATGTTGGTATGGTGGTATGTTGGTATGTTGGTATGTTGGTATGTTCGTATTTTGTTATGTTCGTATGTTGGTATGTTCGTATGTTGGTATGTTCGTATGTTGGTATGTTCGTATGTTGGTATGTTCGTATGTTGGTATGTTCGTATGTTGGTATGTTCGTATGTTGGTATGGTGGTATGTTGGTATGTTGGTATGTTGGTATGTTGGTATGTTGGTATGTTGGTATGTTGGTATGTTGGTATGTTGGTATGTTGGTATGTTGGTATGTTGGTATGTTCGTATGTTGGTATGTTCGTATGTTGGTATGTTCGTATGTTGGTATGTTCGTATGTTGGTATGGTGGTATGTTGGTATGTTGGTATGTTGGTATGTTCGTATGTTGGTATGTTCGTATGTTGGTATGTTCGTATGTTGGTATGTTCGTATGTTGGTATGTTCGTATGTTGGTATGTTCGTATGTTGGTATGTTCGTATGTTGGTATGTTCGTATGTTGGTATGTTCGTATGTTGGTATGTTCGTATGATGGTAGGTTCGTATGTTCGTATGTTGGTATGGTGGTATGTTGGTATGTTGGTATGTTGGTATGTTGGTATGTTGGTATGTTGGTATGTTGGTATGTTGGTATGTTGGTATGTTGGTATGTTGGTATGTTGGTATGTTGGTATGTTCGTATGTAGGTATGTTCGTATGTTGGTATGTTCGTATGTTGGTATGTTCGTATGTTGGTATGTTCGTATGTTGGTATGTTCGTATGTTGGTATGTTCGTATGTTGGTGTGTTCGTATGTTGGTATGGTGGTATGTTGGTATGTTGGTATGTTGGTATGTTCGTATGTTGGTATGTTCGTATGTTGGTATGTTCGTATGTTGGTATGTTGGTATGTTGGTATGGTGGTATGTTGGTATGTTGGTATGTTGGTATGTTGGTATGTTGGTATGTTGGTATGTTGGTATGGTGGTATGTTGGTATGTTGGTATGTTGGTATGTTGGTATGTTGGTATGTTGGTATGTTGGTATGTTGGTATGTTGGTATGTTGGTATGTTGGTATGTTGGTATGTTGGTATGTTGGTATGTTGGTATGTTGGTATGTTCGTATGTTGGTATTTTGGTATGTTGGTATGTTGGTATGTTGGTATGTTGGTATGTTGGTATGTTGGTATGTTGGTGTGTTGGTATGTTCGTATGTAGGTATGTTCGTATGTTGGTATGTTCGTATGTTCGTATGTTCGTATGTTGGTATGTTCGTATGTTGGTATGTTCGTATGTTGGTATGTTCGTATGTTGGTATGTTCGTATGTTGGTATGTTCGTATGTTGGTATGTTCGTATGTTGGTATGTTCGTATGTTGGTATGGTGGTATGTTGGTATGTTGGTATGTTGGTATGTTCGTATTTTGGTATGTTCGTATGTTGGTATTTTCGTATGTTGGTATGTTCGTATGTTGGTATGTTCGTATGTTGGTATGTTCGTATGTTGGTATGTTCGTATGTTGGTATGTTCGTATGTTGGTATGTTCGTATGTTGGTATGTTCGTATGTTGGTATGTTCGTATGTTGGTATGTTCGTATGTTGGTATGTTGGTATGTTGGTATGGTGGTATGTTGGTATGTTGGTATGTTCGTATGTAGGTATGTTCGTATGTTGGTATGTTCGTATGTTGGTATGTTCGTATGTTGGTATGTTCGTATGTTGGTATGTTCGTATGTTGGTATATTCGTATGTTGGTATGTTCGTATGTTGGTATGTTCGTATGTTGGTATGTTCGTATGTTGGTATGTTCGTATGTTGGTATGTTCGTATGTTGGTATGTTCGTATGTTGGTATGGTGGTGTGTTGGTATGTTGTTATGTTGGTATGTTCGTATTTTGGTATGTTCGTATGTTGGTATGTTCGTATGTTGGTATGTTCGTATGTTGGTATGTTCGTATGTTGGTATGTTCGTATGTTGGTATGTTCGTATGTTGGTATGTTCGTATGTTGGTATGTTCGTATGTTGGTATGTTCGTATGTTGGTTTGTTCGTATGTTGGTATGTTCGTATGTTGGTATGTTCGTATGTTGGTATGTTCGTATGTTGGTATGGTGGTATGTTGGAATGTTGGTATGTTGGTATGTTGGTATGTTGGTATGTTGGTATGTTGGTATGTTGGTATGTTGGTATGTTGGTATGTTGGTATGTTCGTATGTAGGTATGTTCGTATGTTGGTATGTTGGTATGTTGGTATGTTCGTATTTTGGTATGGTCGTATGTTGGTATGTTCGTATGTTGGTATATTCGTATGTTGGTATGTTGGTATGTTGGTATGGTGGTATGTTGGTATGTTGGTATGTTGGTATGTTGGTATGTTGGTATGTTGGTATGTTGGTATGTTGGTATGTTGGTATGTTGGTATGTTGGTATGTTGGTATGTTGGTATGTTGGTATGTTGGTATGTTGGTATGTTGGTATGTTCGTATGTAGGTATGTTCGTATGTTGGTATGTTCGTATGTTGGTATGTTCGTATGTTGGTATGTTCGTATGTTGGTATGTTCGTATGTTGGTATGTTCGTATGTTGGTATGTTCGTATGTTGGTATGTTCGTATGTTGGTATGGTGGTATGTTGGTATGCTCGTATTTTGGTATGTTCGTATGTTGGTATGTTCGTATGTTGGTATGTTCGTATGTTGGTATGGTCGTATGTTGGTATGTTCGTATGTTGGTATGTTCGTATGTTGGTATGTTCGTATGTTGGTATGTTCGTATGTTGGTATGTTCGTATGTTGGTATGTTCGTATGTTGGTATGTTCGTATGTTGGTATGTTCGTATGTTGGTATGTTCGTATGTTGGTATGTTCGTATGTTGGTATGTTCGTATGTTGGTATGTTCGTATGTTGGTATGTTCGTATGTTGGTATGTTCGTATGTTGGTATGTTGGTATGGTGGTATGTTGGTATGTTGGTATGTTGGTATGTTGGTATGTTGGTATGTTGGTATGTTGGTATGTTGGTATGTTGGTATGTTGGTATGTTGGTATGTTGGTATGTTGGTATGTTGGTATGTTGGTATGTTGGTATGTTGGTATGTTGGTATGTTGGTATGTTGGTATGTTGGTATGTTCGTATGTAGGTATGTTCGTATGTTGGTATGTTCGTATGCTGGTATGTTCGCATGTTGGTATGTTCGTATGTTGGTATGTTCGTATGTTGGTATGTTCGTATGTTGGTATGTTCGTATGTTGGTATGTTCGTATGTTGGTATGTTCGTATGTTGGTATGTTGGTATGTTGGTATGTTCGTATGTAGGTATGTTCGTATGTTGGTATGTTCGTATGTTGGTATGTTCGTATGTTGGTATGTTCGTATGTTGGTATGTTCGTATGTTGGTATGTTCGTATGTTGGTATGTTCGTATGTTGGTATGTTCGTATGTTGGTATGTTCGTATGTTGGTATGTTCGTATGTTGGTATGGTGGTATGTTGGTATGTTGGTATGTTGGTATGTTCGTATTTTGGTATGTTCGTATGTTGGTATGTTCGTATGTTGGTATGTTCGTATGTTGGTATGTTCGTATGTTGGTATGTTCGTATGTTGGTATGTTCGTATGTTGGTATGTTCGTATGTTGGTATGTTCGTATGTTGGTATGTTCGTATGTTGGTATGTTCGTATGTTGGTATGTTGGTATGTTGGTATGGTGGTATGTTGGTATGTTGGTATGTTGGTATGTTAGTATGTTGGTTTGTTCGTATTTTGGTATGTTCGTATGTTGGTATGTTCGTATGTTGGTATGTTCGTATGTTGGTATGTTCGTATGTTGGTATGTTCGTATGTTGTTATGTTGGTATGTTGGTATGGTGGTATGTTGGTATGTTGGTATGTTGGTATGTTGGTATGTTCGTATGTAGGTATGTTCGTATGTTGGTATGTTCGTATGTTGGTATGTTCGTATGTTGGTATGTTCGTATGTTGGTATGTTCGTATGTTGGTATGATCGTATGTTGGTATGTTCGTATGTTGGTATGGTGGTATGTTGGTATGTTGGTATGTTGGTATGTTCGTATTTTGGTATGTTCGTATGTTGGTATGTTCGTATGTTGGTATGTTCGTATGTTGGTATGTTCGTATGTTGGTATGTTCGTATGTTGGTATGTTCGTATGTTGGTATGTTCGTATGTTGGTATGTTCGTATGTTGGTATGTTCGTATGTTGGTATGTTCGTATGTTGGTATGTTAGTATGTTGGTATGTTCGTATGTTGGTATGTTCGTATGTTGGTATGTTCGTATGTTGGTATGTTCGTATGTTGGTATGTTCGTATGTTGGTATGGGGGTATGTTGGTATGTTGGTATGTTGGTATGTTGGTATGTTGTTATGTTGGTATGTTGGTATGTTGGTATGTTGGTATGTTGGTATGTTGGTATGTTCGTATGTAGGTATGTTCGTATGTTGGTATGTTCGTATGTTGGTATGTTCGTATGTTGGTATGTTCGTATGTTGGTATGTTCGTATGTTGGTATGTTCGTATGTTGGTATGGTGGTATGTTGGTATGTTGGTATGTTCGTATGTAGGTATGTTCGTATGTTGGTATGTTCGTATGTTGGTATGTTCCTATGTTGGTATGTTCGTATGTTGGTATGTTCGTATGTTGGTATGTTCGTATGTTGGTATGTTCGTATGTTGGTATGTTCGTATGTTGGTATGGTGGTATGTTTGTATGTTGGTATGTTGGTATGTTCGTATTTTGGTATGTTCGTATGTTGGTATGTTCGTATGTTGGTATGTTGGTATGTTCGTATGTTGGTATGTTCGTATGTTGGTATGTTCGTATGTTGGTATGTTCGTATGTTGGTATGTTCGTATGTTGGTATGTTCGTATGTTGGTATGTTCGTATGTTGGTATGTTCGTATGTTGGTATGTTCGTATGTTGGTATGTTGGTATGTTGGTATGGTGGTATGTTGGTATGTTGGTATGTTGGTATGTTAGTATGTTGGTTTGTTCGTATTTTGGTATGTTCGTATGTTGGTATGTTCGTATGTTGGTATGTTCGTATGTTGGTATGTTGGTATGTTGGTATGTTCGTATGTTGGTATGTTGGTATGTTGGTATGGTGGTATGTTGGTATGTTGGTATGTTGGTATGTTGGTATGTTCGTATGTAGGTATGTTCGTATGTTGGTATGTTCGTATGTTGGTATGTTCGTATGTTGGTATGTTCGTATGTTGGTATGTTCGTATGTTGGTATGATCGTATGTTGGTATGTTCGTATGTTGGTATGGTGGTATGTTGGTATGTTGGTATGTTGGTATGTTCGTATTTTGGTATGTTCGTATGTTGGTATGTTCGTATGTTGGTATGTTCGTATGTTGGTATGTTCGTATGTAGGTATGTTCGTATGTTGGTATGTTCGTATGTTGGTATGTTCGCATGTTGGTATGTTCGTATGTTGGTATGGTGGTATGTTGGTATGTTGGTATGTTCGTATGTAGGTATGTTCGTATGTTGGTATGTTCGTATGTTGGTATGTTCGTATGTTGGTATGTTCGTATGTTGGTATGTTCGTATGTTGGTATGTTCGTATGTTGGTATGATCGTATGTTGGTATGTTCGTATGTTGGTATGGTGGTATGTTGGTATGTTGGTATGTTGGTATGTTCGTATTTTGTTATGTTCGTATGTTGGTATGTTCGTATGTTGGTATGTTCGTATGTTGGTATGTTCGTATGTTGGTATGTTCGTATGTTGGTATGTTCGTATGTTGGTATGTTCGTATGTTGGTATGTTCGTATGTTGGTATGGTGGTATGTTGGTATGTTGGTATGTTGGTATGTTGGTATGTTGGTATGTTGGTATGTTGGTATGTTGGTATGTTGGTATGTTGGTATGTTGGTATGTTGGTATGTTGGTATGTTCGTATGTTGGTATGTTCGTATGTTGGTATGTTCGTATGTTGGTATGTTCGTATGTTGGTATGGTGGTATGTTGGTATGTTGGTATGTTGGTATGTTCGTATTTTGGTATGTTCGTATGTTGGTATGTTCGTATGTTGGTATGTTGGTATGTTCGTATGTTGGTATGTTCGTATGTTGGTATGTTCGTATGTTGGTATGTTCGTATGTTGGTATGTTCGTATGTTGGTATGTTCGTATGTTGGTATGTTCGTATGTTGGTATGTTCGTATGTTGGTATGTTCGTATGTTGGTATGTTGGTATGTTGGTATGGTGGTATGTTGGTATGTTGGTATGTTGGTATGTTAGTATGTTGGTTTGTTCGTATTTTGGTATGTTCGTATGTTGGTATGTTCGTATGTTGGTATGTTCGTATGTTGGTATGTTGGTATGTTGGTATGTTCGTATGTTGGTATGTTGGTATGTTGGTATGGTGGTATGTTGGTATGTTGGTATGTTGGTATGTTGGTATGTTCGTATGTAGGTATGTTCGTATGTTGGTATGTTCGTATGTTGGTATGTTCGTATGTTGGTATGTTCGTATGTTGGTATGTTCGTATGTTGGTATGATCGTATGTTGGTATGTTCGTATGTTGGTATGGTGGTATGTTGGTATGTTGGTATGTTGGTATGTTCGTATTTTGGTATGTTCGTATGTTGGTATGTTCGTATGTTGGTATGTTCGTATGTTGGTATGTTCGTATGTAGGTATGTTCGTATGTTGGTATGTTCGTATGTTGGTATGTTCGCATGTTGGTATGTTCGTATGTTGGTATGGTGGTATGTTGGTATGTTGGTATGTTCGTATGTAGGTATGTTCGTATGTTGGTATGTTCGTATGTTGGTATGTTCGTATGTTGGTATGTTCGTATGTTGGTATGTTCGTATGTTGGTATGTTCGTATGTTGGTATGATCGTATGTTGGTATGTTCGTATGTTGGTATGGTGGTATGTTGGTATGTTGGTATGTTGGTATGTTCGTATTTTGTTATGTTCGTATGTTGGTATGTTCGTATGTTGGTATGTTCGTATGTTGGTATGTTCGTATGTTGGTATGTTCGTATGTTGGTATGTTCGTATGTTGGTATGTTCGTATGTTGGTATGGTGGTATGTTGGTATGTTGGTATGTTGGTATGTTGGTATGTTGGTATGTTGGTATGTTGGTATGTTGGTATGTTGGTATGTTGGTATGTTGGTATGTTGGTATGTTGGTATGTTCGTATGTTGGTATGTTCGTATGTTGGTATGTTCGTATGTTGGTATGTTCGTATGTTGGTATGGTGGTATGTTGGTATGTTGGTATGTTGGTATGTTCGTATGTTGGTATGTTCGTATGTTGGTATGTTCGTATGTTGGTATGTTCGTATGTTGGTATGTTCGTATGTTGGTATGTTCGTATGTTGGTATGTTCGTATGTTGGTATGTTCGTATGTTGGTATGTTCGTATGTTGGTATGTTCGTATGATGGTAGGTTCGTATGTTCGTATGTTGGTATGGTGGTATGTTGGTATGTTGGTATGTTGGTATGTTGGTATGTTGGTATGTTGGTATGTTGGTATGTTGGTATGTTGGTATGTTGGTATGTTGGTATGTTGGTATGTTGGTATGTTCGTATGTAGGTATGTTCGTATGTTGGTATGTTCGTATGTTGGTATGTTCGTATGTTGGTATGTTCGTATGTTGGTATGTTCGTATGTTGGTATGTTCGTATGTTGGTGTGTTCGTATGTTGGTATGGTGGTATGTTGGTATGTTGGTATGTTGGTATGTTCGTATGTTGGTATGTTCGTATGTTGGTATGTTCGTATGTTGGTATGTTGGTATGTTGGTATGGTGGTATGTTGGTATGTTGGTATGTTGGTATGTTGGTATGTTGGTATGTTGGTATGTTGGTATGTTGGTATGTTCGTATGTTGGTATGTTGGTATGTTGGTATGGTGGTATGTTGGTATGTTGGTATGTTGGTATGTTGGTATGTTCGTATGTAGGTATGTTCGTATGTTGGTATGTTCGTATGTTGGTATGTTCGTATGTTGGTATGATCGTATGTTGGTATGTTCGTATGTTGGTATGGTGGTATGTTGGTATGTTGGTATGTTGGTATGTTCGTATTTTGGTATGTTCGTATGTTGGTATGTTCGTATGTTGGTATGTTCGTATGTTGGTATGTTCGTATGTAGGTATGTTCGTATGTTGGTATGTTCGTATGTTGGTATGTTCGCATGTTGGTATGTTCGTATGTTGGTATGGTGGTATGTTGGTATGTTGGTATGTTCGTATGTAGGTATGTTCGTATGTTGGTATGTTCGTATGTTGGTATGTTCGTATGTTGGTATGTTCGTATGTTGGTATGTTCGTATGTTGGTATGTTCGTATGTTGGTATGATCGTATGTTGGTATGTTCGTATGTTGGTATGGTGGTATGTTGGTATGTTGGTATGTTGGTATGTTCGTATTTTGTTATGTTCGTATGTTGGTATGTTCGTATGTTGGTATGTTCGTATGTTGGTATGTTCGTATGTTGGTATGTTCGTATGTTGGTATGTTCGTATGTTGGTATGTTCGTATGTTGGTATGGTGGTATGTTGGTATGTTGGTATGTTGGTATGTTGGTATGTTGGTATGTTGGTATGTTGGTATGTTGGTATGTTGGTATGTTGGTATGTTGGTATGTTGGTATGTTCGTATGTTGGTATGTTCGTATGTTGGTATGTTCGTATGTTGGTATGTTCGTATGTTGGTATGGTGGTATGTTGGTATGTTGGTATGTTGGTATGTTCGTATGTTGGTATGTTCGTATGTTGGTATGTTCGTATGTTGGTATGTTCGTATGTTGGTATGTTCGTATGTTGGTATGTTCGTATGTTGGTATGTTCGTATGTTGGTATGTTCGTATGTTGGTATGTTCGTATGTTGGTATGTTCGTATGATGGTAGGTTCGTATGTTCGTATGTTGGTATGGTGGTATGTTGGTATGTTGGTATGTTGGTATGTTGGTATGTTGGTATGTTGGTATGTTGGTATGTTGGTATGTTGGTATGTTGGTATGTTGGTATGTTGGTATGTTGGTATGTTCGTATGTAGGTATGTTCGTATGTTGGTATGTTCGTATGTTGGTATGTTCGTATGTTGGTATGTTCGTATGTTGGTATGTTCGTATGTTGGTATGTTCGTATGTTGGTGTGTTCGTATGTTGGTATGGTGGTATGTTGGTATGTTGGTATGTTGGTATGTTCGTATGTTGGTATGTTCGTATGTTGGTATGTTCGTATGTTGGTATGTTGGTATGTTGGTATGGTGGTATGTTGGTATGTTGGTATGTTGGTATGTTGGTATGTTGGTATGTTGGTATGTTGGTATGGTGGTATGTTGGTATGTTGGTATGTTGGTATGTTGGTATGTTGGTATGTTGGTATGTTGGTATGTTGGTATGTTGGTATGTTGGTATGTTGGTATGTTGGTATGTTGGTATGTTGGTATGTTGGTATGTTCGTATGTTGGTATTTTGGTATGTTGGTATGTTGGTATGTTGGTATGTTGGTATGTTGGTATGTTGGTATGTTGGTGTGTTGGTATGTTCGTATGTAGGTATGTTCGTATGTTGGTATGTTCGTATGTTCGTATGTTCGTATGTTGGTATGTTCGTATGTTGGTATGTTCGTATGTTGGTATGTTCGTATGTTGGTATGTTCGTATGTTGGTATGTTCGTATGTTGGTATGTTCGTATGTTGGTATGTTCGTATGTTGGTATGGTGGTATGTTGGTATGTTGGTATGTTGGTATGTTCGTATTTTGGTATGTTCGTATGTTGGTATTTTCGTATGTTGGTATGTTCGTATGTTGGTATGTTCGTATGTTGGTATGTTCGTATGTTGGTATGTTCGTATGTTGGTATATTCGTATGTTGGTATGTTCGTATGTTGGTATGGTGGTATGTTGGTATGTTGGTATGTTGGTATGTTCGTATTTTGGTATGTTCGTATGTTGGTATGTTCGTATGTTGGTATGTTCGTATGTTGGTATGTTCGTATGTTGGTATGTTCGTATGTTGGTATGTTCGTATGTTGGTATGTTCGTATGTTGGTATGTTCGTATGTTGGTATGTTCGTATGTTGGTATGTTCGTATGTTGGTATATTCGTATGTTGGTATGTTCGTATGTTGGTATGTTCGTATGTTGGTATGTTCGTATGTTGGTATGTTCGTATGTTGGTATGTTCGTATGTTGGTATGTTCGTATGTTGGTATGTTGGTATGTTGGTATGGTGGTGTGTTGGTATGTTGGTATGTTGGTATGTTGGTATGTTGGTATGTTGGTATGTTCGTATGTTGGTATGTTCGTATGTTGGTATGTTCGTATGTTGGTATGTTCGTATGTTGGTATGTTCGTATGTTGGTATGTTGGTATGTTGGTATGGTGGTATGTTGGTATGTTGGTGTGTTGGTATGTTGGTATGTTGGTATGTTGGTATGTTGGTATGTTGGTATGTTGGTATGTTGGTATGTTGGTATGTTAGTATGTTCGTATGTAGGTAGGTTCGTATGTTGGTATGTTCGTATGTTGGTATGTTCGTATGTTGGTATGTTCGTATGTTGATATGATCGTATGTTGGTATGTTCGTATGTTGGTATGGTGGTATGTTGGTATGTTGGTATGTTGGTATGTTCGTATTTTGGTATGTTCGTATGTTGGTATGTTCGTATGTAGGTATGTTCGTATGTTGGTATGTTCGTATGTTGGTATATTCGCATGTTGGTATGTTCGTATGTTGGTATGGTGGTATGTTGGTATGTTGGTATGTTCGTATGTAGGTATGTTCGTATGTTGGTATGTTCGTATGTTGGTATGTTCGTATGTTGGTATGTTCGTATGTTGGTATGTTGGTATGTTGGTATGTTAGTATGTTCGTATGTAGGTAGGTTCGTATGTTGGTATGTTCGTATGTTGGTATGTTCGTATGTTGGTATGTTCGTATGTTGATATGATCGTATGTTGGTATGTTCGTATGTTGGTATGGTGGTATGTTGGTATGTTGGTATGTTGGTATGTTCGTATTTTGGTATGTTCGTATGTTGGTATGTTCGTATGTAGGTATGTTCGTATGTTGGTATGTTCGTATGTTGGTATATTCGCATGTTGGTATGTTCGTATGTTGGTATGGTGGTATGTTGGTATGTTGGTATGTTCGTATGTAGGTATGTTCGTATGTTGGTATGTTCGTATGTTGGTATGTTCGTATGTTGGTATGTTCGTATGTTGGTATGTTCGTATGTTGGTATGTTCGTATGTTGGTATGATCGTATGTTGGTATGTTCGTATGTTGGTATGGTGGTATGTTGGTATGTTGGTATGTTGGTATGTTCGTATTTTGTTATGTTCGTATGTTGGTATGTTCGTATGTTGGTATGTTCGTATGTTGGTATGTTCGTATGTTGGTATGTTCGTATGTTGGTATGTTCGTATGTTGGTATGTTCGTATGTTGGTATGGTGGTATGTTGGTATGTTGGTATGTTGGTATGTTGGTATGTTGGTATGTTGGTATGTTAGTATGTTCGTATGTAGGTAGGTTCGTATGTTGGTATGTTCGTATGTTGGTATGTTCGTATGTTGGTATGTTCGTATGTTGATATGATCGTATGTTGGTATGTTCGTATGTTGGTATGGTGGTATGTTGGTATGTTGGTATGTTGGTATGTTCGTATTTTGGTATGTTCGTATGTTGGTATGTTCGTATGTAGGTATGTTCGTATGTTGGTATGTTCGTATGTTGGTATATTCGCATGTTGGTATGTTCGTATGTTGGTATGGTGGTATGTTGGTATGTTGGTATGTTCGTATGTAGGTATGTTCGTATGTTGGTATGTTCGTATGTTGGTATGTTCGTATGTTGGTATGTTCGTATGTTGGTATGTTCGTATGTTGGTATGTTCGTATGTTGGTATGATCGTATGTTGGTATGTTCGTATGTTGGTATGGTGGTATGTTGGTATGTTGGTATGTTGGTATGTTCGTATTTTGTTATGTTCGTATGTTGGTATGTTCGTATGTTGGTATGTTCGTATGTTGGTATGTTCGTATGTTGGTATGTTCGTATGTTGGTATGTTCGTATGTTGGTATGTTCGTATGTTGGTATGGTGGTATGTTGGTATGTTGGTATGTTGGTATGTTGGTATGTTGGTATGTTGGTATGTTGGTATGTTGGTATGTTGGTATGTTGGTATGTTGGTATGTTCGTATGTTGGTATGTTCGTATGTTGGTATGTTCGTATGTTGGTATGTTCGTATGTTGGTATGGTGGTATGTTGGTATGTTGGTATGTTGGTATGTTCGTATGTTGGTATGTTCGTATGTTGGTATGTTCGTATGTTGGTATGTTCGTATGTTGGTATGTTCGTATGTTGGTATGTTCGTATGTTGGTATGTTCGTATGTTGGTATGTTCGTATGTTGGTATGTTCGTATGTTGGTATGTTCGTATGATGGTATGTTCGTATGTTCGTATGTTGGTATGGTGGTATGTTGGTATGTTGGTATGTTGGTATGTTGGTATGTTGGTATGTTGGTATGTTGGTATGTTGGTATGTTGGTATGTTGGTATGTTGGTATGTTGGTATGTTGGTATGTTCGTATGTAGGTATGTTCGTATGTTGGTATGTTCGTATGTTGGTATGTTCGTATGTTGGTATGTTCGTATGTTGGTATGTTCGTATGTTGGTATGTTCGTATGTTGGTATGTTCGTATGTTGGTGTGTTCGTATGTTGGTATGGTGGTATGTTGGTATGTTGGTATTTTGGTATGTTCGTATGTTGGTATGTTCGTATGTTGGTATGTTCGTATGTTGGTATGTTGGTATGTTGGTATGGTGGTATGTTGGTATGTTGGTATGTTGGTATGTTGGTATGTTGGTATGTTGGTATGTTGGTATGGTGGTATGTTGGTATGTTGGTATGTTGGTATGTTGGTATGTTGGTATGTTGGTATGTTGGTATGTTGGTATGTTGGTATGTTGGTATGTTGGTATGTTGGTATGTTGGTATGTTGGTATGTTGGTATGTTGGTATGTTCGTATGTTGGTATTTTGGTATGTTGGTATGTTGGTATGTTGGTATGTTGGTATGTTGGTATGTTGGTATGTTGGTATGTTGGTATGTTGGTATGTTCGTATGTAGGTATGTTCGTATGTTACTATGTTCGTATGTTGGTATGTTCGTATGTTGATATGTTCGTATGTTGGTATGTTCGTATGTTGGTATGTTCGTATGTTGGTATGTTCGTATGTTGGTATGTTCGTATGTTGGTATGGTGGTATGTTGGTATGTTGGTATGTTGGTATGTTCGTATTTTGGTACGTTCGTATGTTGGTATTTTCGTATGTTGGTATGTTCGTATGTTGGTATGTTCGTATGTTGGTATGTTCGTATGTTGGTATGTTCGTATGTTGGTATATTCGTATGTTGGTATGTTCGTATGTTGGTATGGTGGTATGTTGGTATGTTGGTATGTTGGTATGTTCGTATTTTGGTATGTTCGTATGTTGGTATGTTCGTATGTAGGTATGTTCGTATGTTGGTATGTTCGTATGTTGGTATGTTCGTATGTTGGTATATTCGCATGTTGGTATGTTCGTATGTTGGTATGGTGGTATGTTGGTATGTTGGTATGTTCGTATGTAGGTATGTTCGTATGTTGGTATGTTCGTATGTTGGTATGTTCGTATGTTGGTATGTTCGTATGTTGGTATGTTCGTATGTTGGTATGTTCGTATGTTGGTATGATCGTATGTTGGTATGTTCGTATGTTGGTATGGTGGTATGTTGGTATGTTGGTATGTTGGTATGTTCGTATTTTGTTATGTTCGTATGTTGGTATGTTCGTATGTTGGTATGTTCGTATGTTGGTATGTTCGTATGTTGGTATGTTCGTATGTTGGTATGTTCGTATGTTGGTATGTTCGTATGTTGGTATGGTGGTATGTTGGTATGTTGGTATGTTGGTATGTTGGTATGTTGGTATGTTGGTATGTTGGTATGTTGGTATGTTGGTATGTTGGTATGTTGGTATGTTCGTATGTTGGTATGTTCGTATGTTGGTATGTTCGTATGTTGGTATGTTCGTATGTTGGTATGGTGGTATGTTGGTATGTTGGTATGTTGGTATGTTCGTATGTTGGTATGTTCGTATGTTGGTATGTTCGTATGTTGGTATGTTCGTATGTTGGTATGTTCGTATGTTGGTATATTCGTATGTTGGTATGTTCGTATGTTGGTATGTTCGTATGTTGGTATGTTCGTATGTTGGTATGTTCGTATGATGGTATGTTCGTATGTTCGTATGTTGGTATGGTGGTATGTTGGTATGTTGGTATGTTGGTATGTTGGTATGTTGGTATGTTGGTATGTTGGTATGTTGGTATGTTGGTATGTTGGTATGTTGGTATGTTGGTATGTTCGTATGTAGGTATGTTCGTATGTTGGTATGTTCGTATGTTGGTATGTTCGTATGTTGGTATGTTCGTATGTTGGTATGTTCGTATGTTGGTATGTTCGTATGTTGGTGTGTTCGTATGTTGGTATGGTGGTATGTTGGTATGTTGGTATTTTGGTATGTTCGTATGTTGGTATGTTCGTATGTTGGTATGTTCGTATGTTGGTATGTTGGTATGTTGGTATGGTGGTATGTTGGTATGTTGGTATGTTGGTATGTTGGTATGTTGGTATGTTGGTATGTTGGTATGGTGGTATGTTGGTATGTTGGTATGTTGGTATGTTGGTATGTTGGTATGTTGGTATGTTGGTATGTTGGTATGTTGGTATGTTGGTATGTTGGTATGTTGGTATGTTGGTATGTTGGTATGTTGGTATGTTGGTATGTTGGTATGTTCGTATGTTGGTATTTTGGTATGTTGGTATGTTGGTATGTTGGTATGTTGGTATGTTGGTATGTTGGTATGTTGGTATGTTGGTATGTTGGTATGTTCGTATGTAGGTATGTTCGTATGTTGGTATGTTCGTATGTTGGTATGTTCGTATGTTGATATGTTCGTATGTTGGTATGTTCGTATGTTGGTATGTTCGTATGTTGGTATTTTGGTATGTTGGTATGTTGGTATGTTGGTATGTTGGTATGTTGGTATGTTGGTATGTTGGTATGTTGGTATGTTGGTATGTTCGTATGTAGGTATGTTCGTATGTTGGTATGTTCGTATGTTGGTATGTTCGTATGTTGATATGTTCGTATGTTGGTATGTTCGTATGTTGGTATGTTCGTATGTTGGTATGTTCGTATGTTGGTATGTTCGTATGTTGGTATGGTGGTATGTTGGTATGTTGGTATGTTGGTATGTTCGTATTTTGGTACGTTCGTATGTTGGTATTTTCGTATGTTGGTATGTTCGTATGTTGGTATGTTCGTATGTTGGTATGTTCGTATGTTGGTATGTTCGTATGTTGGTATATTCGTATGTTGGTATGTTCGTATGTTGGTATGGTGGTATGTTGGTATGTTGGTATGTTGGTATGTTCGTATTTTGGTATGTTCGTATGTTGGTATGTTCGTATGTAGGTATGTTCGTATGTTGGTATGTTCGTATGTTGGTATGTTCGTATGTTGGTATATTCGCATGTTGGTATGTTCGTATGTTGGTATGGTGGTATGTTGGTATGTTGGTATGTTCGTATGTAGGTATGTTCGTATGTTGGTATGTTCGTATGTTGGTATGTTCGTATGTTGGTATGTTCGTATGTTGGTATGGTGGTATGTTGGTATGTTGGTATGTTGGTATGTTCGTATGTTGGTATGTTCGTATGTTGGTATGTTCGTATGTTGGTATGTTCGTATGTTGGTATGTTCGTATGTTGGTATATTCGTATGTTGGTATGTTCGTATGTTGGTATGTTCGTATGTTGGTATGTTCGTATGTTGGTATGTTCGTATGATGGTATGTTCGTATGTTCGTATGTTGGTATGGTGGTATGTTGGTATGTTGGTATGTTGGTATGTTGGTATGTTGGTATGTTGGTATGTTGGTATGTTGGTATGTTGGTATGTTGGTATGTTGGTATGTTGGTATGTTGGTATGTTCGTATGTAGGTATGTTCGTATGTTGGTATGTTCGTATGTTGGTATGTTCGTATGTTGGTATGTTCGTATGTTGGTATGTTCGTATGTTGGTATGTTCGTATGTTGGTGTGTTCGTATGTTGGTATGGTGGTATGTTGGTATGTTGGTATTTTGGTATGTTCGTATGTTGGTATGTTCGTATGTTGGTATGTTCGTATGTTGGTATGTTGGTATGTTGGTATGGTGGTATGTTGGTATGTTGGTATGTTGGTATGTTGGTATGTTGGTATGTTGGTATGTTGGTATGGTGGTATGTTGGTATGTTGGTATGTTGGTATGTTGGTATGTTGGTATGTTGGTATGTTGGTATGTTGGTATGTTGGTATGTTGGTATGTTGGTATGTTGGTATGTTGGTATGTTGGTATGTTGGTATGTTGGTATGTTCGTATGTTGGTATTTTGGTATGTTGGTATGTTGGTATGTTGGTATGTTGGTATGTTGGTATGTTGGTATGTTGGTATGTTGGTATGTTGGTATGTTCGTATGTAGGTATGTTCGTATGTTGGTATGTTCGTATGTTGGTATGTTCGTATGTTGATATGTTCGTATGTTGGTATGTTCGTATGTTGGTATGTTCGTATGTTGGTATGTTCGTATGTTGGTATGTTCGTATGTTGGTATGTTCGTATGTTGGTATGTTCGTATGTTGGTATGGTGGTATGTTGGTATGTTGGTATGTTGGTATGTTCGTATTTTGGTACGTTCGTATGTTGGTATTTTCGTATGTTGGTATGTTCGTATGTTGGTATGTTCGTATGTTGGTATGTTCGTATGTTGGTATGTTCGTATGTTGGTATATTCGTATGTTGGTATGTTCGTATGTTGGTATGGTGGTATGTTGGTATGTTGGTATGTTGGTATGTTCGTATTTTGGTATGTTCGTATGTTGGTATGTTCGTATGTAGGTATGTTCGTATGTTGGTATGTTCGTATGTTGGTATGTTCGTATGTTGGTATGTTCGTATGTTGGTATGTTCGTATGTTGGTATGTTCGTATGTTGGTATGTTCGTATGTTGGTATGTTCGTATGTTGGTATATTCGTATGTTGGTATGTTCGTATGTTGGTATGTTCGTATGTTGGTATGTTCGTATGTTGGTATGTTCGTATGTTGGTATGTTCGTATGTTGGTATGTTCGTATGTTGGTATGTTGGTATGTTGGTATGGTGGTATGTTGGTATGTTGGTATGTTGGTATGTTGGTATGTTGGTATGTTGGTATGTTGGTATGTTCGTATGTTGGTATGTTCGTATGTTGGTATGTTCGTATGTTGGTATGTTCGTATGTTGGTATGTTCGTATGTTGGTATGTTGGTATGTTGGTATGGTGGTATGTTGGTATGTTGGTGTGTTGGTATGTTGGTATGTTGGTATGTTGGTATGTTGGTATGTTGGTATGTTGGTATGTTGGTATGTTGGTATGTTGGTATGTTGGTATGTTCGTATGTTGGTATGTTCGTATGTTGATATGTTCGTATGTTGGTATGTTCGTATGTTGGTATGTTCGTATGTTGGTATGTTCGTATGTTGGTATGTTCGTATGTTTGTATGTTCGTATGTTGGTATGTTCGTATGTTGGTATGTTCGTATGTTGGTATGTTCGTATGGTGGTATGTTCGTATGTTGGTATGTTCGTATGTTGGTATGTTCGTATGTTGGTATGTTCGTATGTTGGTATGTTCGTATGTTGGTATGTTCGTATGTTGGTATGTTCGTATGTTGGTATGTTCGTATGTTGGTATGTTCGTATGTTGGTATGTTCGTATGTTGGTATGTTCGTATGTTGGTATGTTCGTATGTTGGTATGGTGGTATGTTGGTATGTTGGTATGTTGGTATGTTGGTATGTTCGTATGTTGGTATGTTCGTATGTTGGTATGTTCGTATGTTGGTATGTTCGTATGTTGGTATGTTCGTATGTTGGTATGTTCGTATGTTGTTATGTTCGTATGTTGGTATGTTCGTATGTTGGTATGTTCGTATGTTGGTATGTTCGTATGTTGGTATGTTCGTATGTTGGTATGTTCGTATGTTGGTATGTTCGTATGTTGGTATGTTCGTATGTTGGTATGTTCGTATGTTGGTATGTTCGTATGTTGGTATGTTCGTATGTTGGTATGTTCGTATGTTGGTATGTTCGTATGTTGGTATGTTCGTATGTTGGTATGTTCGTATGTTGGTATGTTCGTATGTTGGTATGTTCGTATGTTGGTATGTTCGTATGTTGGTATGTTCGTATGTTGGTATGTTCGTATGTTGGTATGTTCGTATGTTGGTATGTTCGTATGTTGGTATGCTGGTATGTTGGTATGTTGGTATGTTGGTATGTTGGTATGTTGGTATGTTGGTTTGTTGGTATGTTCGTATGTTGGTATGTTCGTATGTTGGTATGTTCGTATGTTGGTATGTTCGTATGTTGGTATGTTCGTATGTTGGTATGGTGGTATGTTGGTATGTTGGTATGTTGGTATGTTGGTATGTTGGTATGTTGGTATGTTGGTATGTTGGTATGTTGGTATGTTGGTATGTTGGTATGTTGGTATGTTCGTGTGTAGGTATGTTCGTATGTTGGTATGTTCGTATGTTGGTATGTTCGTATGTTCGTATGTTGGTATGTTCGTATGTTGGTATGTTCGTATGTTGGTATGTTCGTATGTTGGTATGGTGGTATGTTGGTATGTTGGTATGTTGGTATGTTCGTATTTTGGTATGTTCGTATGTTGGTATGTTCGTATGTTGGTATGTTCGTATGTTGGTATGTTGGTATGTTGGTATGGTGGTATGTTGGTATGTTGGTATGTTGGTATGTTGGTATGTTGGTATGTTGGTATGTTGGTATGTTGGTATGTTGGTATGTTGGTATGTTGGTATGTTGGTATGTTGGTATGTTGGTATGTTGGTATGTTGGTATGTTCGTATGTAGGTATGTTCGTATGTTGGTATGTTCGTATGTTGGTATGTTCGTATGTTGGTATGTTCGTATGTTGGTATGTTCGTATGTTGGTATGTTCGTATGTTGGTATGTTCGTATGTTGGTATGTTCGTATGTTGGTATGTTCGTATGTTGGTATGTTCGTATGTTGGTATGTTCGTATGTTGGTATGTTCGTATGTTGGTATGTTCGTATGTTGGTATGTTCGTATGTTGGTATGTTCGTATGTTGGTATGTTCGTATGTTGGTATGTTTGTATGTTGGTATGTTCGTATGTTGGTATGTTGGTATGTTGGTATGGTGGTATGTTGGTATGTTGGCATGTTGGTATGTTGGTATGTTGGTATGTTGGTATGTTGGTATGTTGGTATGTTGGTATGTTGGTATGTTGGTATGTTGGTATGTTGGTATGTTGGTATGTTGGTATGTTGGTATGTTGGTATGTTGGTATGTTGGTATGTTGGTATGTTGGTATGTTGGTATGTTGGTATGTTGGTATGTTGGTATGTTTTTATGTTGGTATGTTGGTATGTTGGTATGTTGGTATGTTCGTATGTAGGTATGTTCGTATGTTGGTATGTTCGTATGTTGGTATGTTCGTATGTTGGTATGTTCGTATGTTGGTATGTTCGTATGTTGGTATGTTCGTATGTTGGTATGTTCGTATGTTGGTATGTTTGTATGTTGGTATGTTCGTATGTAGGTATGTTCGTATGTTGGTATGTTCGTATGTTGGTATGTTCGTATGTTGGTATGTTCGTATGTTGGTATGTTCGTATGTTGGTATGTTCGTATGTTGGTATGTTCGTATGTTGGTATGTTCGTATGTTGGTATGGTGGTATGTTGGTATGTTGGTATGTTGGTATGTTCGTATGTAGGTATGTTCGTATGTTGGTATGTTCGTATGTTGGTATGTTCGTATGTTGGTATGTTCGTATGTTGGTATGTTCGTATGTTGGTATGTTCGTATGTTGGTATGTTCGTATGTTGGTATGTTCGTATGTTGGTATGTTCGTATGTTGGTATGTTCGTATGTTGGTATGTTCGTATGTTGGTATGGTGGTATGTTGGTATGTTGTTATGTTGGTATGTTCGTATTTTGGAATGTTCGTATGTTGGTATGTTCGTATGTTGGTATGTTCGTATGTTGGTATGTTCGTACGTTGGTATGTTCGTATGTTGGTATGTTCGTATGTTGGTATGTTCGTATGTTGGTATGTTCGTATGTTGGTATGTTCGTATGTTGGTATGTTCGTATGTTGGTATGTTCGTATGTTGGTATGTTCGTATGTTGGTATGTTCGTATGTTGGTATGTTCGTATGTTCGTATGTTGGTATGTTCGTATGTTGGTATGTTGGTATGTTGGTATGTTGGTATGTTGGTATGTTGGTATGTTGGTATGTTGGTATGTTGGTATGTTGGTATGTTGGTATGTTGGTTTGTTGGTATGTTCGTATGTTGGTATGTTCGTATGTTGGTATGTTCGTATGTTGGTATGTTCGTATGTTGGTATGTTCGTATGTTGGTATGGTGGTATGTTGGTATGTTGGTATGTTGGTATGTTGGTATGTTGGTATGTTGGTATGTTGGTATGTTGGTATGTTGGTATGTTGGTATGTTGGTATGTTCGTATGTAGGTATGTTCGTATGTTGGTATGTTCGTATGTTGGTATGTTCGTATGTTCGTATGTTGGTATGTTCGTATGTTGGTATGTTCGTATGTTGGTATGTTCGTATGTTGGTATGGTGGTATGTTGGTATGTTGGTATGTTGGTATGTTCGTATTTTGGTATGTTCGTATGTTGGTATGTTCGTATGTTGGTATGTTCGTATGTTGGTATGTTGGTATGTTGGTATGGTGGTATGTTGGTATGTTGGTATGTTGGTATGTAGGTATGTTGGTATGTTGGTATGTTGGTATGTTGGTATGTTGGTATGTTGGTATGTTGGTATGTTGGTATGTTGGTATGTTGGTATGTTGGTATGTTGGTATGTTCGTATGTAGGTATGTTCGTATGTTGGTATGTTCGTATGTTGGTATGTTCGTATGTTGGTATGTTCGTATGTTGGTATGTTCGTATGTTGGTATGTTCGTATGTTGGTATGTTCGTATGTTGGTATGTTCGTATGTTGGTATGTTCGTATGTTGGTATGTTCGTATGTTGGTATGTTCGTATGTTGGTATGTTCGTATGTTGGTATGTTCGTATGTTGGTATGTTCGCATGTTGGTATGTTCGTATGTTGGTATGTTCGTATGTTGGTATGTTTGTATGTTGGTATGTTCGTATGTTGGTATGTTGGTATGTTGGTATGGTGGTATGTTAGTATGTTGGCATGTTGGTATGTTGGTATGTTGGTATGTTGGTATGTTGGTATGTTGGTATGTTGGTATGTTGGTATGTTGGTATGTTGGTATGTTGGTATGTTGGTATGTTGGTATGTTGGTATGTTGGTATGTTGGTATGTTGGTATGTTGGTATGTTGGTATGTTGGTATGTTGGTATGTTGGTATGTTGGTATGTTGGTATGTTGGTATGTTCGTATGTAGGTATGTTCGTATGTTGGTATGTTCGTATGTTGGTATGTTCGTATGTTGGTATGTTCGTATGTTGGTATGTTCGTATGTTGGTATGTTCGTATGTTGGTATGTTCGTATGTTGGTATGTTTGTATGTTGGTATGTTCGTATGTAGGTATGTTCGTATGTTGGTATGTTCGTATGTTGGTATGTTCGTATGTTGGTATGTTCGTATGTTGGTATGTTCGTATGTTGGTATGTTCGTATGTTGGTATGTTCGTATGTTGGTATGTTCGTATGTTGGTATGGTGGTATGTTGGTATGTTGGTATGTTGGTATGTTCGTATGTAGGTATGTTCGTATGTTGGTATGTTCGTATGTTGGTATGTTCGTATGTTGGTATGTTCGTATGTTGGTATGTTCGTATGTTGGTATGTTCGTATGTTGGTATGTTCGTATGTTGGTATGTTCGTATGTTGGTATGTTCGTATGTTGGTATGTTCGTATGTTGGTATGTTCGTATGTTGGTATGGTGGTATGTTGGTATGTTGTTATGTTGGTATGTTCGTATTTTGGAATGTTCGTATGTTGGTATGTTCGTATGTTGGTATGTTCGTATGTTGGTATGTTCGTACGTTGGTATGTTCGTATGTTGGTATGTTCGTATGTTGGTATGTACGTACGTTGGTATGTTCGTATGTTGGTATGTTCGTATGTTGGTATGTTCGTATGTTGGTATGTTCGTATGTTGGTATGTTCGTATGTTGGTATGTTCGTATGTTGGTATGTTCGTATGTTGGTATGGTGGTATGTTGGAATGTTGGTATGTTGGTATGTTGGTATGTTGGTATGTTGGTATGTTGGTATGTTGGTATGTTGGTATGTTCGTATGTAGGTATGTTCGTATGTTGGTATGTTCGTATGTTGGTATGTTCGTATGTTGGTATGTTCGTATGTTGGTATGTTCGTATGTTGGTATGTTCGTATGTTGGTATTTTCGTATGTTGGTATGTTCGTATGTTGGTATGTTCGTATGTTGGTATGTTCGTATGTTGGTATGTTCGTATGTTGGTATGTTCGTATGTTGGTATGTTCGTATGTTGGTATGTTGGTATGTTGGTATGGTGGTATGTTGGTATGTTGGTATGTTGGTATGTTGGTATGTTGGTATGTTGGTATGTTCGTATGTTGGTGTGTTCGTATGTTGGTATGTTCGTATGTTGGTATGTTCGTATGTTGGTATGTTCGTATGTTGATATGTTGGTATGTTGGTATGGTGGTATGTTGGTATGTTGGTATGTTGGTATGTTGGTATGTTGGTATGTTGGTATGTTGGTATGTGAGTATGTTGGTATGTTGGTATGTTGGTATGTTGGTATGTTGGTATGTTGGTATGTTGGTATGTTGGTATGTTGGTATGTTGGTATGTTGGTATGTTGGTATGTTGGTATGTTCGTATGTAGGTAGGTTCGTATGTTGGTATGTTCGTATGTTGGTATGTTCGTATGTTGGTATGTTCGTATGTTGGTATGTTCGTATGTTGGTATGTTCGTATGTTGGTATGTTCGTATGTTGGTATGTTCGTATGTATTATGTTCGTATGTTGGTATGTTCGTATGTTGGTATGTTCGTATGTTGGTATGTACGTATGTTGGTATGTTCGTATGTTGGTATGTTCGTATGTTGGTATGTTCGTATGTTGGTATGTTCGTATGTTGGTATGTTCGTATGTTGGTATGGTGGTATGTTGGTATGTTGGTATGTTGGTATGTTGGTATGTTGGCATGTTGGTTTGTTGGTATGTTCGTATGTTGGTATGTTCCTATGTTGGTATGTTCGTATGTTGGTATGTTCGTATGTTGGTATGTTCGTATGTTGGTATGGTGGTATGTTGGTATGTTGGTATGTTGGTATGTTGGTATGTTGGTATGTTGGTATGTTGGTATGTTGGTATGTTGGTATGTTGGTATGTTGGTATGTTGGTATGTTGGTATGTTCGTATGTAGGTATGTTCGTATGTTGGTATGTTCGTATGTTGGTATGTTCGTATGTTGGTATGTTCGTATGTTGGTATGGTGGTATGTTGGTATGTTGGTATGTTGGTATGTTGGTATGTTGGTATGTTCGTATGTTGGTATGTTCGTATGTTGGTATGTTCGTATGTTGGTATGTTGGTATGGTGGTATGTTGGTATGTTGGTATGTTGGTATGTTGGTATGTTGGTATGTTGGTATGTTGCTATGTTGGTATGTTGGTATGTTGGTATGTTGGTATGTTGGTATGTTGGTATGTTGGTATGTTGGTATGTTCGTATGTAGGTATGTTCGTATGTTGGTATGTTCGTATGTTGGTATGTTCGTATGTTGGTATGTTCGTATGTTGGTATGTTCGTATGTTGGTATGTTCGTATGTTGGTATGTTCGTATGTTGGTATGTTCGTATGTTGGTATGGTGGTATGTTGGTATGTTGGTATGTTGGTATGTTCGTATGTAGGTATGTTCGTATGTTGGTATGTTCGTATGTTGTTATGTTCGTATGTTGGTATGTTCGTATGTTGGTATGTTCGTATGTTGGTATGTTCGTATGTTGGTATGTTCGTATGTTGGTATGTTCGTATGTTGGTATGTTTGTATGTTGGTATGTTCGTATGTTGGTATGTTGGTATGTTGGTATGGTGGTATGTTGGTATGTTGGCATGTTGGTATGTTGGTATGTTGGTATGTTGGTATGTTGGTATGTTGGTATGTTGGTATGTTGGTATGTTGGTATGTTGGTATGTTGGTATGTTGGTATGTTGGTATGTTGGTATGTTGGTATGTTGGTATGTTGGTATGTTGGTATGTTCGTATGTAGGTATGTTCGTATGTTGGTATGTTCGTATGTTGGTATGTTCGTATGTTGGTATGTTCGTATGTTGGTATGTTCGTATGTTGGTATGTTCGTAAGTTGGTATGTTCGTATGTTGGTATGTTCGTATGTTGGTATGTTCGTATGTTGGTATGTTTGTATGTTGGTATGTTCGTATGTAGGTATGTTCGTATGTTGGTATGTTCGTATGTTGGTATGTTCGTATGTTGGTATGTTCGTATGTTGGTATGTTCGTATGTTGGTATGTTCGTATGTTGGTATGTTCGTATGTTGGTATGGTGGTATGTTGGTATGTTGGTATGTTGGTATGTTCTTATTTTGGTATGTTCGTATGTTGGTATGTTCGTATGTTGGTATGTTCGTATGTTGGTATGTTGGTATGTTGGTATGGTGGTATGTTGGTATGTTGGTATGTTGGTATGTTGGTATAATGGTATGTTGGTATGTTGGTATGTTGGTATGTTGGTATGTTGGTATGTTGGTATGTTGGTATGTTGGTATGTAGGTATGTTGGTATGTTGGTATGTTGGTATGTTGGTATGTTGGTATGTTGGTATGTTGGTATGTTGGTATGTTGGTATGTTGGTATGTTGGTATGTTCGTATGTAGGTATGTTCGTATGTTGGTATGTTCGTATGTTGGTATGTTCGTATGTTGGTATGTTCGTATGTTGGTATGTTCGTATGTTGGTATGTTCGTATGTTGGTATGTTCGTATGTTGGTATGTTCGTATGTTGGTATGTTCGTATGTTGGTATGTTCGTATGTTGGTATGTTCGTATGTTGGTATGGTGGTATGTTGGTATGTTGGTATGTTGGTATGTTCGTATTTTGGTATGTTCGTATATTGGTATGTTGGTATGTTTTAATGTTGGTATGTTGGTATGTTCGTATGTTGGTATGTTCGTATGTTGGTATGTTCGTATGTTGGTATGTTCGTATGTTGGTATGTTCGTATGTTGGTATGTTGGTATGTTGGTATGTTGGTATGGTGGTATGTTGGTATGTTGGTATGTTGGTATGTTGGTATGTTGGTATGTTGGTATGTTGGTATGTTGGTATGTTGGTATGTTGGTATGTTGGTATGTTGGTATGTTGGTATGTTGGTATGTTCGTATGTTGGTATGTTCGTATGTTGGTATGTTCGTATGTTGGTATGTTCGTATGTTGGTATGTTCGTATGTTGGTATGTTCGTATGTTGGTATGTTCGTATGTTGGTATGTTCGTAAGTTGGTATGTTCGTATGTTGGTATGTTCGTATGTTGGTATGTTCGTATGTTGGTATGGTGGTATGTTGGTATGTTGGTATGTTGGTATGTTGGTATGTTCGTATTTTGGTATGTTCGTATTTTGGTATGTTCCTATGTTGGTATGTTCGTATGTTAGTATGTTCGTATGTTGGTATGTTCGTATGTTGGTATGTTCGTATGTTGGTATGTTCGTATGTTGGTATGTTCGTATGTTGGTATGTTCGTATGTTGGTATGTTCGTATGTTCGTATGTTGGTATGTTCGTATGTTGGTATGTTCGTATGATGGTATGTTCGTATGTTGGTATGTTCGTATGTTGGTATGGTGGTATGTTGGTATGTTGGTATAGTGGTATGTTGGTATGTTGGTATGTTGGTATGTTGGTATGTTGGTATGTTGGTATGTTGGTATGTTCGTATGTAGGTATGTTCGTATGTTGGTATGTTCGTATGTTGGTATGTTCGTATGTTGGTATGTTCGTATGTTGGTATGTTCGTATGTTGGTATGTTCGTATGTTGGTATGTTCGTATGTTGGTATGGTGGTATGTTGGTATGTTGGTATGTTGGTATGTTCGTATTTTGGTATGTTCGTATGTTGGTATGTTCGTATGTTGGTATGTTCGTATGTTGGTATGTTGGTATGTTGGTATGGTGGTATGTTGGTATGTTGGTATGTTGGTATGTTGGTATGTTGGTATGTTGGTATGTTGGTATGTTGGTATGTTGGTATGTTGGTATGTTGGTATGTTGGTATGTTGGTATGTTGGTATGTTGGTATGTTGGTATGTTGGTATGTTGGTATGTTGGTATGTTCGTATGTAGGTATGTTCGTATGTTGGTATGTTCGTATGTTGGTATGTTCGTATGTTGGTATGTTCGTATGTTGGTATGTTCGTATGTTGGTATGTTCGTATGTTGGTATGTTCGTATGTTGGTATGTTCGTATGTTGGTATGTTCGTATGTTGGTATGTTCGTATGTTGGTATGTTCGTATGTTCGTATGTTGGTATGGTGGTATGTTGGTATGTTGGTATGTTGGTATGTTCGTATTTTGGTATGTTCGTATATTGGTATGTTGGTATGTTGGAATGTTGGTATGTTGGTATGTTCGTATGTTGGTATGTTCGTATGTTGGTATGTTCGTATGTTGGTATGTTCGTATGTTGGTATGTTCGTATGTTGGTATGTTGGTATGTTGGTATGGTGGTATGTTGGTATGTTGGTATGTTGGTATGTTGGTATGTTGGTATGTTGGTATGTTGGTATGTTGGTATGTTGGTATGTTGGTATGTTGGTATGTTTGTATGTTGGTATGTTGGTATGTTCGTATGTTGGTATGTTCGTATGTTGGTATGTTCGTATGTTGGTATGTTCGTATGTTGGTATGTTCGTATGTTGGTATGTTCGTATGTTGGTATGTTCGTAAGTTGGTATGTTCGTATGTTGGTATGTTCGTATGTTGGTATGTTCGTATGTTGGTATGGTGGTATGTTGGTATGTTGGTATGTTGGTATGTTCGTATTTTGGTATGTTGGTATGTTGGTATGTTGGTATGTTGGTATGTTGGTATGTTGGTATGTTCGTATGTAGGTATGTTCGTATGTTGGTATGTTCGTATGTTGGTATGTCCGTATGTTGGTATGTTCGTATGTTGGTATGTTCGTATGTTGGTATGTTCGTATGTTGGTATGTTCGTATGTTGGTATGTTCGTATGTAGGTATGTTCGTATGTTGGTATGTTCGTATGTTGGTATGTTCGTATGTTGGTATGGTGGTATGTTGGTATGTTGGTATGTTGGTATGTTCGTATTTTGGTATGTTCGTATGTTGGTATGTTCGTATGTTGGTATGTTCGTATGTTGGTATGTTCGTATGTTGGTATGTTCGTATGTTGGTATGTTCGTATGTTGGTATGTTCGTATGTTGGTATATTCGTATGTTGGTATGTTCGTATGTTGGTATGTTCGTATGTTGGTATGTTGGTATGTTGGTATGGTGGTATGTTGGTATGTTGGTATGTTGGTATGTTGGTATGTTGGTATGTTGGTATGTTGGTATGATCGTATGTTGGTATGTTCGTATGTTGGTATGTTCGTATGTTGGTATATTCGTATGTTGGTATGTTCGTATGTTGGTATGGTCGTATGTTGGTATGTTGGTATGTTGGTATGTTGGTATGTTGGTATGTTGGTATGTTGGTATGTTGGTATGTTGGTATGTTGGTATGTTGGTATGTTGGTATGTTGGTATGTTGGTATGTTGGTATGTTGGTATGTTGGTATGTTCGTATGTAGGTATGTTCGTATGTTGGTATGTTCGTATGTTGGTATGTTCGTATGTTGGTATGTTCGTATGTTGGTATGTTCGTATGTTGGTATGGTGGTATGTTGGTATGTTGGTATGTTGGTATGTTGGTATGTTTGTATGTTCGTATGTAGGTATGTTCGTATGTTGGTATGTTCGTATGTTGGTATGTTCGTATGTTGGTATGCTCGTATGTTGGTATGTTCGTATGTTGGTATGTTCGTATGTTGGTATGTTCGTATGTTGGTATGTTCGTATGTTGGTATGTTCGTATGTTGGTATGTTCGTATGTTGGTATGTTCGTATGTTGGTATGTTCGTATGTTGGTATGTTCGTATGTTGGTATGTTCGTATGTTGGTATGTTCGTATGTTGGTATGGTGGTATGTTGGTATGTTGGTATGTTGGTATGTTGGTATGTTGGTATGTTGGTATGTTGGTATGTTGGTATGTTCGTATGTATATATGTTCGTATGTTGGTATGTTCGTATGTTGGTATGTTCGTATGTTGGTATGGTGATATGTTGGTATGTTGGTATGTTGGTATGTTCGTATTTTGGTATGTTCGTATGTTGGTATGTTCGTATGTTGGTATGTTCGTATGTTGGTATGTTCGTATGTTGGTATGTTCGTATGTTGGTATGTTCGTATGTTGGTATGTTCCTATGTTGGTATGTTCGTATGTTGGTATGTTCGTATGTTGGTATGTTCGTATGTTGGTATGTTCGTATGTTGGTATGTTCGTATGTTGGTATGTTCGTATGTTGGTATGTTCGTATGTTGGTATGTTCGTATGTTGGTATGTTCGTATGTTGGTATGTTCGTATGTTGGTATGGTGGTATGTTGGTATGTTACTATGTTGGTATGTTGGTATGTTGGTATGTTGGTATGTTGGTATGTTGGTATGTTCGTATGTAGGTATGTTCGTATGTTGGTATGTTCGTATGTTGGTATGTTCGTATGTTGGTATGTTCGTATGTTGGTATATTCGTATGTTGGTATGTTCGTATGTTGGTATGTTAGTATGTTGGTATGTTCGTATGTTGGTATGTTCGTATGTTGATATGTTCGTATGTTGGTGTGTTCGTATGTTGGTATGTTCGTATGTTGGTATGTTCGTATGTTGGTATGTTCGTATGTTGGTATGTTGGTATGTTGGTATGGTGGTATGTTGGTATGTTGGTATGTTGGTATGTTGGTATGTTGGTATGTTGGTATGTTGGTATGTTGGTATGTTGGTATGTTGGTATGTTGGTATGTTGGTATGTTGGTATGTTGGTATGTTGGTATGTTGGTATGTTGGTATGTTGGTATGTTGGTATGTTGGTATGTTGGTATGTTGGTATGTTCGTATGTAGGTATGTTCGTATGTTGGTATGTTCGTATGTTGGTATGTTCGTATGTTGGTATGTTCGTATGTTGGTATGTTCGTATGTTGGTATGTTCGTATGTTGGTATGTTCGTATGTTGGTATGTTCGTATGTTGGTATGTTCGTATGTTGGTATGTTCGTATGTTGGTATGTTCGTATGTTGGTATGTTCGTATGTTGGTATGTTGGTATGTTGGTATGTTCGTATGTTGGTATATTCGTATGTTGGTATGTTCGTATGTTGGTATGGTCGTATGTTGGTATGTTGGTATGTTGGTATGGTGGTATGTTGGTATGTTGGTATGTTGGTATGTTGGTATGTTGGTATGTTGGTATGTTGGTATGTTGGTATGTTGGTATGTTGGTATGTTGGTATGTTGGTATGTTGGTATGTTGGTATGTTCGTATGTAGGTATGTTCGTATGTTGGTATGTTCGTATGTTGGTATGTTCGTATGTTGGTATGTTCGTATGTTGGTATGTTCGTGTGTTGGTATGGTGGTATGTTGGTATGGTGGTATGTTGGTATGTTGGTATGTTGGTATGTTGGTATGTTGGTATGTTGGTATGTTCGTATGTAGGTATGTTCGTATGTTGGTATGTTCGTATGTTGGTATGTTCGTATGTTGGTATGTTCGTATGTTGGTATGTTCGTATGTTGGTATGTTCGTATGTTGGTATCTTCGTATGTTGGTATGTTCGTATGTTGGTATGTTCGTATGTTGGTATGTTCGTATGTTGGTATGTTCGTATGTTGGTATGGTGGTATGTTGGTATGTTGGTATGTTGGTATGTTGGTATGTTGGTATGTTGGTATGTTCGTATGTATATATGTTCGTATGTTGGTATGTTCGTATGTTGGTATGTTCGTATGTTGGTATGTTCGTATGTTGGTATGTTCGTATGTTGGTATGTTCGTATGTTGGTATGTTCGTATGTTGGTATGTTTGTATGTTGGTATGTTCGTATGTAGGTATGTTCGTATGTTGGTATGTTCGTATGTTGGTATGTTCGTATGTTGGTATGTTCGTATGTTGGTATGTTCGTATGTTGGTATGTTCGTATGTTGGTATGTTCGTATGTTGGTATGTTCGTATGTTGGTATGGTGGTATGTTGGTATGTTGGTATGTTGGTATGTTCGTATGTAGGTATGTTCGTATGTTGGTATGTTCGTATGTTGGTATGTTCGTATGTTGGTATGTTCGTATGTTGGTATGTTCGTATGTTGGTATGTTCGTATGTTGGTATGTTCGTATGTTGGTATGTTCGTATGTTGGTATGTTCGTATGTTGGTATGTTCGTATGTTGGTATGTTCGTATGTTGGTATGGTGGTATGTTGGTATGTTGTTATGTTGGTATGTTCGTATTTTGGAATGTTCGTATGTTGGTATGTTCGTATGTTGGTATGTTCGTATGTTGGTATGTTCGTACGTTGGTATGTTCGTATGTTGGTATGTTCGTATGTTGGTATGTTCGTATGTTGGTATGTTCGTATGTTGGTATGTTCGTATGTTGGTATGTTCGTATGTTGGTATGTTCGTATGTTGGTATGTTCGTATGTTGGTATGTTCGTATGTTGGTATGTTCGTATGTTCGTATGTTGGTATGTTCGTATGTTGGTATGTTGGTATGTTGGTATGTTGGTATGTTGGTATGTTGGTATGTTGGTATGTTGGTATGTTGGTATGTTGGTATGTTGGTATGTTGGTTTGTTGGTATGTTCGTATGTTGGTATGTTCGTATGTTGGTATGTTCGTATGTTGGTATGTTCGTATGTTGGTATGTTCGTATGTTGGTATGGTGGTATGTTGGTATGTTGGTATGTTGGTATGTTGGTATGTTGGTATGTTGGTATGTTGGTATGTTGGTATGTTGGTATGTTGGTATGTTGGTATGTTCGTATGTAGGTATGTTCGTATGTTGGTATGTTCGTATGTTGGTATGTTCGTATGTTCGTATGTTGGTATGTTCGTATGTTGGTATGTTCGTATGTTGGTATGTTCGTATGTTGGTATGGTGGTATGTTGGTATGTTGGTATGTTGGTATGTTCGTATTTTGGTATGTTCGTATGTTGGTATGTTCGTATGTTGGTATGTTCGTATGTTGGTATGTTGGTATGTTGGTATGGTGGTATGTTGGTATGTTGGTATGTTGGTATGTTGGTATGTTGGTATGTTGGTATGTTGGTATGTTGGTATGTTGGTATGTTGGTATGTTGGTATGTTGGTATGTTGGTATGTTGGTATGTTGGTATGTTGGTATGTTCGTATGTAGGTATGTTCGTATGTTGGTATGTTCGTATGTTGGTATGTTCGTATGTTGGTATGTTCGTATGTTGGTATGTTCGTATGTTGGTATGTTCGTATGTTGGTATGTTCGTATGTTGGTATGTTCGTATGTTGGTATGTTCGTATGTTGGTATGTTCGTATGTTGGTATGTTCGTATGTTGGTATGTTCGTATGTTGGTATGTTCGTATGTTGGTATGTTCGTATGTTGGTATGTTCGTATGTTGGTATGTTCGTATGTTGGTATGTTTGTATGTTGGTATGTTCGTATGTTGGTATGTTGGTATGTTGGTATGGTGGTATGTTAGTATGTTGGCATGTTGGTATGTTGGTATGTTGGTATGTTGGTATGTTGGTATGTTGGTATGTTGGTATGTTGGTATGTTGGTATGTTGGTATGTTGGTATGTTGGTATGTTGGTATGTTGGTATGTTGGTATGTTGGTATGTTGGTATGTTGGTATGTTGGTATGTTGGTATGTTGGTATGTTGGTATGTTGGTATGTTGGTATGTTGGTATGTTCGTATGTAGGTATGTTCGTATGTTGGTATGTTCGTATGTTGGTATGTTCGTATGTTGGTATGTTCGTATGTTGGTATGTTCGTATGTTGGTATGTTCGTATGTTGGTATGTTCGTATGTTGGTATGTTTGTATGTTGGTATGTTCGTATGTAGGTATGTTCGTATGTTGGTATGTTCGTATGTTGGTATGTTCGTATGTTGGTATGTTCGTATGTTGGTATGTTCGTATGTTGGTATGTTCGTATGTTGGTATGTTCGTATGTTGGTATGTTCGTATGTTGGTATGGTGGTATGTTGGTATGTTGGTATGTTGGTATGTTCGTATGTAGGTATGTTCGTATGTTGGTATGTTCGTATGTTGGTATTTTCGTATGTTGGTATGTTCGTATGTTGGTATGTTCGTATGTTGGTATGTTCGTATGTTGGTATGTTCGTATGTTGGTATGTTCGTATGTTGGTATGTTCGTATGTTGGTATGTTCGTATGTTGGTATGTTCGTATGTTGGTATGGTGGTATGTTGGTATGTTGTTATGTTGGTATGTTCGTATTTTGGAATGTTCGTATGTTGGTATGTTCGTATGTTGGTATGTTCGTATGTTGGTATGTTCGTACGTTGGTATGTTCGTATGTTGGTATGTTCGTATGTTGGTATGTACGTACGTTGGTATGTTCGTATGTTGGTATGTTCGTATGTTGGTATGTTCGTATGTTGGTATGTTCGTATGTTGGTATGTTCGTATGTTGGTATGTTCGTATGTTGGTATGTTCGTATGTTGGTATGGTGGTATGTTGGAATGTTGGTATGTTGGTATGTTGGTATGTTGGTATGTTGGTATGTTGGTATGTTGGTATGTTGGTATGTTCGTATGTAGGTATGTTCGTATGTTGGTATGTTCGTATGTTGGTATGTTCGTATGTTGGTATGTTCGTATGTTGGTATGTTCGTATGTTGGTATGTTCGTATGTTGGTATTTTCGTATGTTGGTATGTTCGTATGTTGGTATGTTCGTATGTTGGTATGTTCGTATGTTGGTATGTTCGTATGTTGGTATGTTCGTATGTTGGTATGTTCGTATGTTGGTATGTTGGTATGTTGGTATGGTGGTATGTTGGTATGTTGGTATGTTGGTATGTTGGTATGTTGGTATGTTGGTATGTTGGTATGTTCGTATGTTGGTGTGTTCGTATGTTGGTATGTTCGTATGTTGGTATGTTCGTATGTTGGTATGTTCGTATGTTGATATGTTGGTATGTTGGTATGGTGGTATGTTGGTATGTTGGTATGTTGGTATGTTGGTATGTTGGTATGTTGGTATGTTGGTATGTGAGTATGTTGGTATGTTGGTATGTTGGTATGTTGGTATGTTGGTATGTTGGTATGTTGGTATGTTGGTATGTTGGTATGTTGGTATGTTGGTATGTTGGTATGTTGGTATGTTCGTATGTAGGTAGGTTCGTATGTTGGTATGTTCGTATGTTGGTATGTTCGTATGTTGGTATGTTCGTATGTTGGTATGTTCGTATGTTGGTATGTTCGTATGTTGGTATGTTCGTATGTTGGTATGTTCGTATGTATTATGTTCGTATGTTGGTATGTTCGTATGTTGGTATGTTCGTATGTTGGTATGTACGTATGTTGGTATGTTCGTATGTTGGTATGTTCGTATGTTGGTATGTTCGTATGTTGGTATGTTCGTATGTTGGTATGTTCGTATGTTGGTATGGTGGTATGTTGGTATGTTGGTATGTTGGTATGTTGGTATGTTGGCATGTTGGTTTGTTGGTATGTTCGTATGTTGGTATGTTCCTATGTTGGTATGTTCGTATGTTGGTATGTTCGTATGTTGGTATGTTCGTATGTTGGTATGGTGGTATGTTGGTATGTTGGTATGTTGGTATGTTGGTATGTTGGTATGTTGGTATGTTGGTATGTTGGTATGTTGGTATGTTGGTATGTTGGTATGTTGGTATGTTGGTATGTTCGTATGTAGGTATGTTCGTATGTTGGTATGTTCGTATGTTGGTATGTTCGTATGTTGGTATGTTCGTATGTTGGTATGGTGGTATGTTGGTATGTTGGTATGTTGGTATGTTCGTATTTTGGTATGTTCGTATGTTGGTATGTTCGTATGTTGGTATGTTCGTATGTTGGTATGTTGGTATGGTGGTATGTTGGTATGTTGGTATGTTGGTATGTTGGTATGTTGGTATGTTGGTATGTTGCTATGTTGGTATGTTGGTATGTTGGTATGTTGGTATGTTGGTATGTTGGTATGTTGGTATGTTCGTATGTAGGTATGTTCGTATGTTGGTATGTTCGTATGTTGGTATGTTCGTATGTTGGTATGTTCGTATGTTGGTATGTTCGTATGTTGGTATGTTCGTATGTTGGTATGTTCGTATGTTGGTATGTTCGTATGTTGGTATGGTGGTATGTTGGTATGTTGGTATGTTGGTATGTTCGTATGTAGGTATGTTCGTATGTTGGTATGTTCGTATGTTGTTATGTTCGTATGTTGGTATGTTCGTATGTTGGTATGTTCGTATGTTGGTATGTTCGTATGTTGGTATGTTCGTATGTTGGTATGTTCGTATGTTGGTATGTTTGTATGTTGGTATGTTCGTATGTTGGTATGTTGGTATGTTGGTATGGTGGTATGTTGGTATGTTGGCATGTTGGTATGTTGGTATGTTGGTATGTTGGTATGTTGGTATGTTGGTATGTTGGTATGTTGGTATGTTGGTATGTTGGTATGTTGGTATGTTGGTATGTTGGTATGTTGGTATGTTGGTATGTTGGTATGTTGGTATGTTGGTATGTTCGTATGTAGGTATGTTCGTATGTTGGTATGTTCGTATGTTGGTATGTTCGTATGTTGGTATGTTCGTATGTTGGTATGTTCGTATGTTGGTATGTTCGTAAGTTGGTATGTTCGTATGTTGGTATGTTCGTATGTTGGTATGTTCGTATGTTGGTATGTTTGTATGTTGGTATGTTCGTATGTAGGTATGTTCGTATGTTGGTATGTTCGTATGTTGGTATGTTCGTATGTTGGTATGTTCGTATGTTGGTATGTTCGTATGTTGGTATGTTCGTATGTTGGTATGTTCGTATGTTGGTATGTTCGTATGTTGGTATGGTGGTATGTTGGTATGTTGGTATGTTGGTATGTTCTTATTTTGGTATGTTCGTATGTTGGTATGTTCGTATGTTGGTATGTTCGTATGTTGGTATGTTGGTATGTTGGTATGGTGGTATGTTGGTATGTTGGTATGTTGGTATGTTGGTATAATGGTATGTTGGTATGTTGGTATGTTGGTATGTTGGTATGTTGGTATGTTGGTATGTTGGTATGTTGGTATGTAGGTATGTTGGTATGTTGGTATGTTGGTATGTTGGTATGTTGGTATGTTGGTATGTTGGTATGTTGGTATGTTGGTATGTTGGTATGTTGGTATGTTCGTATGTAGGTATGTTCGTATGTTGGTATGTTCGTATGTTGGTATGTTCGTATGTTGGTATGTTCGTATGTTGGTATGTTCGTATGTTGGTATGTTCGTATGTTGGTATGTTCGTATGTTGGTATGTTCGTATGTTGGTATGTTCGTATGTTGGTATGTTCGTATGTTGGTATGTTCGTATGTTGGTATGGTGGTATGTTGGTATGTTGGTATGTTGGTATGTTCGTATTTTGGTATGTTCGTATATTGGTATGTTGGTATGTTTTAATGTTGGTATGTTGGTATGTTCGTATGTTGGTATGTTCGTATGTTGGTATGTTCGTATGTTGGTATGTTCGTATGTTGGTATGTTCGTATGTTGGTATGTTGGTATGTTGGTATGGTGGTATGTTGGTATGTTGGTATGTTGGTATGTTGGTATGTTGGTATGTTGGTATGTTGGTATGTTGGTATGTTGGTATGTTGGTATGTTGGTATGTTGGTATGTTGGTATGTTGGTATGTTGGTATGTTCGTATGTTGGTATGTTCGTATGTTGGTATGTTCGTATGTTGGTATGTTCGTATGTTGGTATGTTCGTATGTTGGTATGTTCGTATGTTGGTATGTTCGTATGTTGGTATGTTCGTAAGTTGGTATGTTCGTATGTTGGTATGTTCGTATGTTGGTATGTTCGTATGTTGGTATGGTGGTATGTTGGTATGTTGGTATGTTGGTATGTTGGTATGTTCGTATTTTGGTATGTTCGTATTTTGGTATGTTCCTATGTTGGTATGTTCGTATGTTAGTATGTTCGTATGTTGGTATGTTCGTATGTTGGTATGTTCGTATGTTGGTATGTTCGTATGTTGGTATGTTCGTATGTTGGTATGTTCGTATGTTGGTATGTTCGTATGTTCGTATGTTGGTATGTTCGTATGTTGGTATGTTCGTATGATGGTATGTTCGTATGTTGGTATGTTCGTATGTTGGTATGGTGGTATGTTGGTATGTTGGTATAGTGGTATGTTGGTATGTTGGTATGTTGGTATGTTGGTATGTTGGTATGTTGGTATGTTGGTATGTTCGTATGTAGGTATGTTCGTATGTTGGTATGTTCGTATGTTGGTATGTTCGTATGTTGGTATGTTCGTATGTTGGTATGTTCGTATGTTGGTATGTTCGTATGTTGGTATGTTCGTATGTTGGTATGGTGGTATGTTGGTATGTTGGTATGTTGGTATGTTCGTATTTTGGTATGTTCGTATGTTGGTATGTTCGTATGTTGGTATGTTCGTATGTTGGTATGTTGGTATGTTGGTATGGTGGTATGTTGGTATGTTGGTATGTTGGTATGTTGGTATGTTGGTATGTTGGTATGTTGGTATGTTGGTATGTTGGTATGTTGGTATGTTGGTATGTTGGTATGTTGGTATGTTGGTATGTTGGTATGTTGGTATGTTGGTATGTTGGTATGTTGGTATGTTCGTATGTAGGCATGTTCGTATGTTGGTATGTTCGTATGTTGGTATGTTCGTATGTTGGTATGTTCGTATGTTGGTATGTTCGTATGTTGGTATGTTCGTATGTTGGTATGTTCGTATGTTGGTATGTTCGTATGTTGGTATGTTCGTATGTTGGTATGTTCGTATGTTGGTATGTTCGTATGTTCGTATGTTGGTATGGTGGTATGTTGGTATGTTGGTATGTTGGTATGTTCGTATTTTGGTATGTTCGTATATTGGTATGTTGGTATGTTGGAATGTTGGTATGTTGGTATGTTCGTATGTTGGTATGTTCGTATGTTGGTATGTTCGTATGTTGGTATGTTCGTATGTTGGTATGTTCGTATGTTGGTATGTTCGTATGTTGGTATGTTGGTATGTTGGTATGGTGGTATGTTGGTATGTTGGTATGTTGGTATGTTGGTATGTTGGTATGTTGGTATGTTGGTATGTTGGTATGTTGGTATGTTGGTATGTTGGTATGTTGGTATGTTTGTATGTTGGTATGTTGGTATGTTCGTATGTTGGTATGTTCGTATGTTGGTATGTTCGTATGTTGGTATGTTCGTATGTTGGTATGTTCGTATGTTGGTATGTTCGTATGTTGGTATGTTCGTAAGTTGGTATGTTCGTATGTTGGTATGTTCGTATGTTGGTATGTTCGTATGTTGGTATGGTGGTATGTTGGTATGTTGGTATGTTGGTATGTTCGTATTTTGGTATGTTGGTATGTTGGTATGTTGGTATGTTGGTATGTTGGTATGTTGGTATGTTCGTATGTAGGTATGTTCGTATGTTGGTATGTTCGTATGTTGGTATGTCCGTATGTTGGTATGTTCGTATGTTGGTATGTTCGTATGTTGGTATGTTCGTATGTTGGTATGTTCGTATGTTGGTATGTTCGTATGTAGGTATGTTCGTATGTTGGTATGTTCGTATGTTGGTATGTTCGTATGTTGGTATGGTGGTATGTTGGTATGTTGGTATGTTGGTATGTTCGTATTTTGGTATGTTCGTATGTTGGTATGTTCGTATGTTGGTATGTTCGTATGTTGGTATGTTCGTATGTTGGTATGTTCGTATGTTGGTATGTTCGTATGTTGGTATGTTCGTATGTTGGTATATTCGTATGTTGGTATGTTCGTATGTTGGTATGTTCGTATGTTGGTATGTTGGTATGTTGGTATGGTGGTATGTTGGTATGTTGGTATGTTGGTATGTTGGTATGTTGGTATGTTGGTATGTTGGTATGATCGTATGTTGGTATGTTCGTATGTTGGTATGTTCGTATGTTGGTATATTCGTATGTTGGTATGTTCGTATGTTGGTATGGTCGTATGTTGGTATGTTGGTATGTTGGTATGTTGGTATGTTGGTATGTTGGTATGTTGGTATGTTGGTATGTTGGTATGTTGGTATGTTGGTATGTTGGTATGTTGGTATGTTGGTATGTTGGTATGTTGGTATGTTGGTATGTTGGTATGTTCGTATGTAGGTATGTTCGTATGTTGGTATGTTCGTATGTTGGTATGTTCGTATGTTGGTATGTTCGTATGTTGGTATGTTCGTATGTTGGTATGGTGGTATGTTGGTATGTTGGTATGTTGGTATGTTGGTATGTTTGTATGTTCGTATGTAGGTATGTTCGTATGTTGGTATGTTCGTATGTTGGTATGTTCGTATGTTGGTATGCTCGTATGTTGGTATGTTCGTATGTTGGTATGTTCGTATGTTGGTATGTTCGTATGTTGGTATGTTCGTATGTTGGTATGTTCGTATGTTGGTATGTTCGTATGTTGGTATGTTCGTATGTTGGTATGTTCGTATGTTGGTATGTTCGTATGTTGGTATGTTCGTATGTTGGTATGTTCGTATGTTGGTATGGTGGTATGTTGGTATGTTGGTATGTTGGTATGTTGGTATGTTGGTATGTTGGTATGTTGGTATGTTCGTATGTATATATGTTCGTATGTTGGTATGTTCGTATGTTGGTATGTTCGTATGTTGGTATGGTGATATGTTGGTATGTTGGTATGTTGGTATGTTCGTATTTTGGTATGTTCGTATGTTGGTATGTTCGTATGTTGGTATGTTCGTATGTTGGTATGTTCGTATGTTGGTATGTTCGTATGTTGGTATGTTCGTATGTTGGTATGTTCGTATGTTGGTATGTTCGTATGTTGGTATGTTCGTATGTTGGTATGTTCGTATGTTGGTATGTTCGTATATTGGTATGTTCGTATGTTGGTATGGTGGTATGTTGGTATGTTGGTATGTTGGTATGTTGGTATGTTGGTACGTTAGTATGTTGGTATGTTGGTATGTTGGTATGTTCGTATGTAGGTATGTTCGTATGTTGGTATGTTCGTATGTTGGTATGTTCCTATGTTGGTATGTTCGTATGTTGGTATGTTCGTATGTTGGTATGTTCGTATGTTGGTATGTTCGTATGTTGGTATGTTCGTATGTTGGTATGTTCGTATGTTGGTATGTTCGTATGTTGGTATGTTCGTATGTTGGTATGTTCGTATGTTGGTATGTTCGTATGTTGGTATGGTGGTATGTTGGTATGTTACTATGTTGGTATGTTGGTATGTTGGTATGTTGGTATGTTGGTATGTTGGTATGTTCGTATGTAGGTATGTTCGTATGTTGGTATGTTCGTATGTTGGTATGTTCGTATGTTGGTATGTTCGTATGTTGGTATATTCGTATGTTGGTATGTTCGTATGTTGGTATGTTAGTATGTTGGTATGTTCGTATGTTGGTATGTTCGTATGTTGATATGTTCGTATGTTGGTGTGTTCGTATGTTGGTATGTTCGTATGTTGGTATGTTCGTATGTTGGTATGTTCGTATGTTGGTATGTTGGTATGTTGGTATGGTGGTATGTTGGTATGTTGGTATGTTGGTATGTTGGTATGTTGGTATGTTGGTATGTTGGTATGTTGGTATGTTGGTATGTTGGTATGTTGGTATGTTGGTATGTTGGTATGTTGGTATGTTGGTATGTTGGTATGTTGGTATGTTGGTATGTTGGTATGTTCGTATGTAGGTATGTTCGTATGTTGGTATGTTCGTATGTTGGTATGTTCGTATGTTGGTATGTTCGTATGTTGGTATGTTCGTATGTTGGTATGTTCGTATGTTGGTATGTTCGTATGTTGGTATGTTCGTATGTTGGTATGTTCGTATGTTGGTATGTTCGTATGTTGGTATGTTCGTATGTTGGTATGTTCGTATGTTGGTATGTTGGTATGTTGGTATGTTCGTATGTTGGTATATTCGTATGTTGGTATGTTCGTATGTTGGTATGGTCGTATGTTGGTATGTTGGTATGTTGGTATGGTGGTATGTTGGTATGTTGGTATGTTGGTATGTTGGTATGTTGGTATGTTGGTATGTTGGTATGTTGGTATGTTGGTATGTTGGTATGTTGGTATGTTGGTATGTTGGTATGTTGGTATGTTCGTATGTAGGTATGTTCGTATGTTGGTATGTTCGTATGTTGGTATGTTCGTATGTTGGTATGTTCGTATGTTGGTATGTTCGTATGTTGGTATGGTGGTATGTTGGTATGGTGGTATGTTGGTATGTTGGTATGTTGGTATGTTGGTATGTTGGTATGTTCGTATGTAGGTATGTTCGTATGTTGGTATGTTCGTATGTTGGTATGTTCGTATGTTGGTATGTTCGTATGTTGGTATGTTCGTATGTTGGTATGTTCGTATGTTGGTATCTTCGTATGTTGGTATGTTCGTATGTTGGTATGTTCGTATGTTGGTATGTTCGTATGTTGGTATGTTCGTATGTTGGTATGGTGGTATGTTGGTATGTTGGTATGTTGGTATGTTGGTATGTTGGTATGTTGGTATGTTCGTATGTATATATGTTCGTATGTTGGTATGTTCGTATGTTGGTATGTTCGTATCCCGTATAACCACACAATACAGAACCTATATCGAACCTGTATTTAAATCTTTAGTCGATACAGGCTTTCTGTACCCTATGGATAGCGCGACGATAGAGATTACATATCGATTGGGTATAGTTGTCTTTACTAACTCTGTATATAAGATGTAAAGCTCCTGTACAGACAACATATAGTTAAAGTACAGATGCAGTTAAGATTGCGTATAGAGCACATGAAGGTACTGTAAAGATACGATATAGGTTTTTAAAGATACTATTCCGATGCTGTATCGTCCAAATTAAGGTGCGGTATAGATAATTCAAGCAATTAATTTTAGATAAAAAAAAAATATTTTTTTACGCGGATATATTTTCTTTTATAATATTTTATACAACCCCTCTGTTTTTTTTTTAGCTAATTTCATTTACACTAATGTATTTATTGATAGATTTTTAATTTTAAAA